>SZYD01000272.1:0-45171 GCA_009363875.1 Mikania micrantha
AACAACTTATGTTGAGTTGTTAATGCGTTTTAATGTACCCTCATTATTGACATCCTAATCCATAATTACTTAAATTGTCATTTACCCTTAACGTGGCCTTAATAGACTTCTCCTACACATACCCTACTTCCCATGCATATACCTACATTACTAAACCCATGCGCATGTGAACATATAATTCCCACAAACATTTAGGTTTGATTGTTACTTGGATCAGCGAACCTATAGGCTGCCATAGAGGCAACGAACCTTGTGTCTTCCACTACTGGTTCGACAATTTTCATGGCTAGACGAACCCATGGGGTTCGGCAAAGAGTTGCAGCCCATGGTTCGTGTAAGGGTTCGGTTATGGTTCTTGTTCAAGCAACATACAGGTTCGGCCATCAGAGGGAGGTCGCGAGTAAAGGTTCGCTGGCATGGTGGGTTCGTAGCTCATGGTTTGTTTCCATTTAAGGTTCGGTGACCACTAGGATTCGTGATTTCCATGCAAGGATGATATAGGTTCGGCCAATATGTATAAGGTTCCGCTAGTTTACCCGAAAACCTAGGTTCGTGAGTTGAAACTTTGACTGGAGGGTTCGGCTGACATAGGTTCGCATGGCCATGGTTCGGCCATGCACGTTCGTCTTCTCAAAGGTTCGGCTAGGCTTCCTGGGGAAGCCATAGGTTCGCTGCACTTAATCTTCTTTTGAAGAAAAAGGTTCGGCCGACTTTTGTCACCCCGTGAACCTGTATCATCACTTCCATCAGCGATCCTAACCTGATGTAGTTTCAATCCTACCTTTCTAGTTGTGTACAATAGCTTATCCTAGTGCCCTTAAAGTGTTAGGTCGATTAGAACCGTGTAGGGTATAAGAAATGGGGTTTCACACCCATAAAAACGAAAATAAAACTAAGATTTACCTCCAAATCAGTGGATGGACGCTTAAACTTCTTGTACTTTTGCGATCAACGTGATAAGGTGATCGTTTTGGCACCAAAATTGCTAGAAATGGTCAAGATTTGAGTGAAATCTTGTAGAGAGAAGATGGAGAATTAATTTATAGAGAGAAAGGTGAAAAACGAAAATGGTGGAAGGGTGTGAGGTTGGTCATGGTAGATGGTGCATTAAATGATCCCATTTAATGTTTCAAAATACCTGGTAGTTCGGCCTCGTTCGGTTTCGCGTACAATGTCGTTTCTTGTGGTTTTCGTCACGAAACGACACGGTTTTATAAACAAGATTTATTAAATTTATTTTAAGTGGTTATTCCTAGTAAATTAACTAATATCTTTCGTTTATTTTAAAATTTTCAAAAACATTAAGTTTAATGTTTATACTCGAATCGTACGGTCGTCGCGCGTATTCATTCGAATCGTCACCCGTACGAACACGACGATAACTATACTTTTCAATATGGTTTTCTAATTATCGGATATTATTCAGAACATTAAACCTTCAGATGTATTCGTACAGGTCGTCACCTATATGAATAATCTGTCAATTTAGCGTTCACATAACAACATCCGTGTGTTTTATTCTATATAGCCTCACATACGTTTAAACGTAATAAAATCCTAACACATAACAACATGATGGTTCTGTACAGCCAGATAACTATCCGACTGATGAACCATGTTTTCTGAGTTTTGATTTCTAAAATGATTCAGAATTCACTATTTGTTAACACAACTGATAATGATATATGATATGAATACGAAATACACTGAAATGCATATAGTTTGAACCTGATTACTGTTCATAGCACTGTTGAGATCACTGTTCCGGTACGGCTCCGCGCTGATGTTACAACACCGTGTCATGTTGAAGGTATCCCCATGGAAAGGTGTAGTATGTTTTGGGAAGAAAGTTTCCGGTACGTGTTTCACGTCTCAAATTTAAAGAAATGCTTTGCTGACGAGTCACTCGTCATCCCAATCGAAGAAATTCAAGTGGACGAGCAATTACACTTTATTGAAGAACCTTTAGAGATTATGGATCACAAGGTTAACCAACTGAGGCGAATTCGTATTCCGATAGTAAAGCTTCGTTGGAACATAAAGCGCGGACCTGAGTTTACATGGGAACGTGAAGATCACATGAAGTCAAAGTATCCCCAATTGTTTACAGAGGAAGACGCACCTTATAACGATTCTTAAATTTCGGGACGAAATTTCTCTAACAAGGGAGACTGTAACATCCGTGCCGGAAATGTCACCGGAACAGTGATCTCAACAGTAACATGAACAGTAATCAGGTATGAACTATATGCATTTTATAGTTTGTTTTTGATTTATAACAAAGTATCATCATCATTTCATTTTATCACAGAACAGTTTCTGAATCATTTCAGAAACAAAACTCAGAAACATGGTTCGTCAGTCAGATAATTATCTGGTGATACAGAACCATGATGTGATTATTTGTTACGATTTTATTACGTATAAACGTATGTGAGGCTTTACAGAACAAAACAACACCGATGTCGTTACGTGAATGCTAAATCAACGGATTATTCGTATAGGTGACGATCTGTACGAATATATCTGAAGGTTTAACGTTCTGAATGATATCCGATAATTAGAAAACCATAGTGAAAAGTATAGTTATCGTCGTGTTCGTATGGGTGACGATTCGAACAAATACGCGCGACGACTGTACGATTCGATTTTAAACAGTAAATTAAATATTTTGAGAAATTTAAAATAAATGGAAGATATTTAATTAATTTACTAGGAATTACCACCTAAAATAATTTTATAAACCTTTTTTTAAAACCGAGCTGTTTCGTAACGAAAACAACGAGAAACCGACAGTTTTACGCGAAACCGAGCGAAACCGAACGAGACCAAACCTACCCGGGTATTTTACCATCAATTAAGATGGCATTTAATTCCCTCACCACCCCACCAACCACATCTAGCACCATTTTCGTCCCCCACTCTCTCTCTCTACTCTCTCTCTAGAAGCCATAGCAAGATCTCCCCTATTTCTCCACGAAATCGTGTGATTTTGGTGTCAAAACGACCACCATAACTCATAGAACTCAAAAGTACAACGGATCTAAGCTTCCAACCAGAAGATTCGAGGTAAAACCACGATCTATGTTCGGTTTTAGGGTTTGAAAACCCTAGATCGAGCCACTCTTTGAAACCGGATAAACCCCTTCTAAACCTTAGGGAAATTCTACAACACCACACTAGGATGAAAAACATGTGAAATACCATAGCCTAATCTTAAGAACCGATTGTAAAGGGTTGAGAGGGTTGAAGGTTCGAAGACCCGAATGGGGTTGCCCAGCTCATCGAATGAGCCCAACCCTCATTCAGCCGAATGGCTCTAGCTGAGGATAAGTCCTCATTCGCCCAATGCTCCTTCGGTGGAAGTAGCCATGTGCCATTCTGTCGGCAATCCTCATTCGGCCACCACCCTCATACAGCCAAGCAGGCCATTCGATCGGCAGGTTCTATCGGCCAAGTTGCTTCGGCCAGGTGGAAGTAGCCATGTGCCATTCTGTCGGCAATCCTCATACGGACCTACTGATTCGGCCCCAACTCAACTCAATCGGCCAAGACTTGATTCGGGTGAGCCACATCGGTCGAATCTGGATTTATGTAGTTGGTTGTGAGCGGGGGGGGGGGGGTTCGAACTATATGGTTTTATTTATGAATATGGTATGTGAGTAGGCATGAAAGGTGGTCGCATGGTATGTGTGTGCATGGGAAACTACGTGGATGCATGCATGGGAAAAGAACATACTAGAGTTATACACTAATGCCTCCTAAACGATTTTAGGGCCTAACCTTGGGGTTGACTATAAGTTGGGCTAAACTCGTGGGAAAATTACTTGAAATCTATAATTGGTGTAATGGGTTATGATAAGACAAGAACTAAAGTTATTCCTAAGTGATAATAGTGGGTGTAAACATGGACAAGGGTTTTGGTTTAGACGCAAGAGTCTTTATTGAATCATATATTAACCTAAACTTGGGAGCCAACATCTTTTGACATCAACATCTTTACGAATGCATTATGAAACAAGGAATACTAGTCTAATGTTATGGTGATGTTCTTACGAATAATTCCTAACACTTAGACAATTTATAAGAACACATGACTACCTTGGGCGGTTCATTGAACCACCTGGAGTAGGGTTGTGCAAGGAAGCGATCGAGGAATCATGGAACAACCAAGAACTAGTAATGGGCCAAGGGTAATCAAGTGGGATTAACCTAAGCCCATTATGTTCAATTTTACTTTTCTCAAAATTAGTTATGTTAAATAAAAGGTAAGTGAATTGTAAACTTCTTCAAATTAAAAAAAAATTAATGGTTCCTAACATAATAGTTTAACTTAAAATAAAGTGTTAAAGTGTTTTAATTAGGAGACTTTGAATACTAACAACGTAAACCATACATCACTAAGGTGTAATGGTAATTATTCATGGGATTAGGGTTATGATTGGGTAATATATTAGTCTAGTTATAGAGAACTCTAGTAAACACATTAGTAAACTAAGACACATAGTTGCACACCGAGACCAAAACCCTAGACACGACGATTATAAATACTTATCGAATTCGAATCCTCTTAAAACAACTCAGGTGCTAAAGATATCTAGTCTACAAGCAACGAGAGCGCAGTATCTGTTGAGGTGTCATTCTTAGCAACACAGGTGCGTTCATTGAATTGTTTCTACAAATGTTTCTACAAATGTTATGGTTGATCATGATTGAATTGCTTATTTAATTATTTAACTAAGCATTTATTGAATTGCTTCTACAAATGTTATGGTTGATCATGATTGCGTGATGAACTTAAGGAATCAATTGAGATTTCAAATTTGTGTAGTTACAGGAATAAAGAACTGAAGAACTAATGTGTTAATGGTGAGGGTAAAATGCTTAACTATAATTAACAACAATGTCATATGTGGTTTAGTATGTGGGGGGATGGCGTCTGGGCGGGTTGTAGGCTCGACCCTTTCGTATGCCCTGTATATAAGCATACCAAACTGGATAATACCGGTGATGTTAATGAGGTTATGGTTTTTACCGAAAAAGGATTTGCAAAGCTATTTTTCAATTACTAAACAATATGAACTCACCAACCATGTGTTGACTTGAACTTTTTGCAAGACTTCTCAGGTGACGAACGGGTCAATTAAGAGGTTATTGCTTTTGAGCTAGGATACCAGTTAGAGGACCTAGCATTTTGGACCAGCATATTTTGGAACATCATTTTACAGATTATTATGTATATCTTGTGCAGATACAAGATAGAAAACTTATGATATTGATAGTAGATTTACATTGTTAAATTATGAACAAAACTTTTAGCATCTCTCATTTATGTCATGTGCAATGTAAACAATCTGATCATCACGATTATCACTCACGATATCGCGCCCCGGGAACCTTCCGCCCGACGGGACACACGATCCAGCCTGCCAGCTCGGGGTGTGACATATCCCCAAACAAATTTTGTATGTATCCCAGATTTTTGCAACAAATCTTACGAAGGTTTTTGTACAACTGAAGAAGCCAAGTGCACAGTTCTCTGGAATGTTCACTCCTCTGCTTCCATCCATAGAGCCACCTGCTCCTGAAAGTGACAGCTCTATTCAACCCACAACTGCGGAACCCGCACCTTCCACTCACATAGCCTCCTCGATCCAAGTCACCTACAAACGAAAAAGACAACCTAAACAGTTATCTACAACTGTTCAGGCTCTTTCTTTCAAACCCAAAATTAAAAAGGTCAAGAAATCTGGCAAGGGCCCAGTTCTGCCTAAGGTGCAAACCACACCTGCTGTTGTACCGTCAGATCTTCCTCTAGATCCAGTGGTTGCCCTTCACCTTTCTACTAGCCCTTAGGATATGTCACCATACATACCTGAGAATATCCAAAGGGATACCTAAATTACTAAGTCTGCTTCTACTAAACCAACTCCATTAGTTCAGGGACTGTCTCCCAGGTCCCCAAGAGATTATAACCCATCAATGCCCCCCAGCCATACTTCTACCCTGGCTCAAGGATTCTCTGCAGTAGCTCTGGATGACCCTCTCTCTCTCCCACTTCCCAAACTTTACTGAGAGCGGTAACAGACCTACATGCAATTTTTCCTGACTAAGAGCCTTTCATTATAGAGGTTGACCCTGGAAGTTCTGAAAGGGTCAATACAGTGCAGGCTGCCACTACTGCTGAACCTTCTCAGGTTCTTCAGGACAGTGGTACAGGTAATATGACCTCCTCTGTGGCAACTCCCATTGCTGATGATTTCTTTGAAGTCATTTTCAGTGAGAGGAATCCAGGGCGCCAAGAAACCACATCTGGTGACGGAGGTGCAGGAGCTAGGCTCAAGACTCCATTGCCCAAGGATTCCACTTCTGTGGATGAGGGCACAACCATTCAGAAATTGACGGCCACCGTCTCCTCCTTACAAACCAGGGTAGCCTAATTGGAAGCTGAGGCTGCTACCCTGAGGTTGCAGGTTTAGGAAAAGGATGATATCATCTTGGACCTCCAGCGCCGCCCCCCAGTCACACTTCACCCCTTTCATCCTGATCCTAGCCAGGTGTCCTCTCTTTGCCCAGATGCTACCAAAAGGGGGAGATGGAACAACCTATGAGATCACCATCACCATTATTATCACCCCCACCATCACCTGTAAACACAACATCTCCAGCAAAAGGAGAAGAGGCAATTGCTCCATTGGCAGAAGGAGAAGTGGAAGCTTCTAATGAATCCACTCCATTCCTAACCAATTTGGATAAATAATGGGATGAGTTCTTGAGTAGTTACTTTCACAACTCCAGTCCTTCTTCATCCTCCTCTTCTTCTAGTGCTGTAGGAGAATTCTTGGAGACCGAACAAGAAAACATCTCTAAGGAATCCAAGTCCCCTGATAAAACCTCAAAGTCTCCTTCTGAGACTAGGTCCCCTTCTAGGACAACAATCCAGGTTACTATGGAGAATCCCAATCAAGCCACAAAGTCTATCTCCATGGAACCTGAGTCTCCTCTTGAGACAACAGCCAATGAACATATGTCTCCTCTTGAGACAGTGGCTGTTTATGAATACCTTTCCTCAGATCCTGAGCTCTCTAAGGGTACCACTAAGGAATCTCCCAAGTTGGTTGGTCAACCGGAGGAGGTAGTGAAAGCTAAGTTTGATCCCGAAGCTGCAGCTGCTTCCGAAGGCCCAGTCATACTTGATGATTCTTCCACAGAAGAGTTATTTGCCGATGAACCAACTAGTGAGGCTATAGGATCTATCTCCTCTAGGGTGAACACAATGGACAAAGGAAAAAGGAAGTTAACCCTAGAAAAGGAAACTGAACAAGAAGAAAGGAGGCCGGTGATGAAGAAGAGCCGACCAGACACTTCCCTGGATGGAGAGATACTAAGACTCTCTGGTCTCCTCCAGGTTAAGGGATATGCTGTAAATGAGATTTTTCTCTGGCTGGTGCCTCGAATGGCTGAAGAGCTGGATAGGGTGCAGCAGCAAGAACAGGCCGCTGCTGCAGCCAAAGAAACAGAAAGGGGATGCCTACAGAGAAAGGATGAAGAATATCCTATTAAACTATGGATTCTCTAAGCGGCAGATTTCCCCCAACGAAGGACTCTACCATGGACATGCACGTAAGAGAGATCAAACAAAATATTTCCAGAGGAGAGTTGCCTTCAATGGAGCAAATCCAAGCTCAAAGGAAAAGCCCGAACTTAGGCTTAGGGGAAGGAATCACTATTGAAATTCCTATCTCTGGTTATGGAATCAGAGAAGGAGAAGAAGTGATGTACGGTGCTTCAAAGGAAGCACTCTTCCCAAAAGAAGAGCCTATCACTCCACCATCCAGTCCTTCTTATGACAATATGCCAATATCCTCAGTGATCATGATCAATAGAGGTCAAACAAAACAGCAAAATACAAACCCTAATCCTGAGGAACAACCAAGTATGGAAGTAGAAAGGGAAGCATTGGATTCCATTGAAGTTGCAGTGGGTTCCACGGTAGAAAAGTATCCCACTGAAGTAACAATGGCTTCAACTGATGTTGGAAGAACCCCCACTGAGGATCCATTGGCTTCCACTGAAGCAACCGCTTCCACTGGAGCAGAAGCAACTCCAGAAACCGCTGATGATGATGATCATGAAAGAGAGCAGGAATACCCACAAGGAAGTACATCCTCATGTCAAATAGTTTCGTTTAAAAGGCGTGGTCCTTTCAGAAGGAGAAAGACTGCAGCAAGAAGACGACATGATGAAACACCCATAAATGTGTACTGTAACATCAGTGCCAGAAACGTCACCGGAACAGTGATCTGAACAGTAAGGCGAACAGTAATCATGTACGAACTTTATGTAATTCAGTGTATTTCATAATTCATGCCGAGTATCATTATCATTTTATGTTATCATAATGCAAGTTCAGAATCATTTCAGAAACGAAACTCATAACAGTGGTTCATCAGTCAGATAATTATCTGACATCACAGAACCATCATGTGATTATGTGTTAGGATTTTATTATGTATAAACGTATGTGAGGCTTTACTGAACAAAACAACAACGGATGTCAATTCGTGAATGCTAAACTGACGGATTATTCGTATAGGTGACGATCTGTACGAATAAATCTAGAAGTTTAACGTTCTGAATGATATCTAGTAATTAGAAAACAATATCGAAAAGTATAGTTATCGCCGTGTTTGTACGGGTGACGATTCGAACGAATACGCGCGACGACCGTACGATTCGGTTTTGAACAGTAAATTAATTATTTTTGAAAATTTAAAATAAATAAAAGATATTTAGTTAATTTATTAGGAATCACAACCTAAAATAATTTTATGAATTCTAGTTTAAAACCGGGTCGTTTCGTCACGAAAACGAGCGCGAAACAACGTTTCTACGTAAAACCACGCGAAACCGAACGAACCCGAACACACCCGGGCATTTCTCTACCATTTATTATGACATCTATTGCCACTACACCACACAACAACCAGCCACCAACACCATTCACGTTCATCTCTCTCTCTCTCTCTACTCTCTCTCAAAAATCTTCACATCTCTCTAAGATTTCTCCTTCAATACTTCACGAAATTGTGTGTTCTTGGTGTCAAAATCACCACCATCACTAGTAGAACTCGAAAGTACAACCGATCTAGAATTTTGCCCAGCTGATTTGAGGTAAGAACCATGTTTTTTGGATCGGTTTTAGGGTTTTTGAGACCCATTTGATCGGCCACCATTTCAGCAGGTGTTACACCCTTTTAAACCATAGGATTCACACCACCTTTGCACTAGAACAAAGTAGGAACAAGCCTTGTTTCGATACATAGCTGATTTGCTTGAATATGGAAGGGGGGCTGCACCTGGTTCGTTGGCCACCGAATGGCTCAAAGCAGCTCACCGAATAAGCTAAGGCCTCATTCACCGAATGGCCCAAGGCCCTTTCGCCCAGCCTTTATTCGGGAGTTCAACCAGCTCATTCGGCCACCCTTTCGACCAAGACTCTTTCGCCGGCTACACCACCGAAGCAAACTTCATTCGGCCAAGCCCAGCTCAGTCGGCTACCCCCTATTCGGCTGCCAACTTCATTCGGTAGTCACCCAATTCGACAGAAGCTACCCACATTCGGCCAACATTCTATTCGGACCAAGACTTCCCATTCGGCCCACACTTATTCGATTGAAGGCAAGTGGGTCGAGTACACGATTACATGCATTGGATATGTAAGGTGCATGAATGGAAATAGTTTGTATGCATGCAAATGGGTGTGTGCGCGTGCAAATGTGAGTGTGTGCATGGAGACTATATTAGGGTTTTCTTAACATAAAACCAACTCAAATTACTAATAAAGGTTGTAAGCTTGCAAGTTTTCCATACTAAGGAATTGATAACATCACATTAGGATCACCATGTGAGAGGATTCATAAAGGATTAAAGCAATAATCTCGGGTTTTAAAGGGATTAAATCGTTAACACGTAATCCTTAGGAAAAGCCCATATGAATATGTAACTAACTTAAACGACGCATCTCAGTCATTTAGTTTACGAAAGAAATCACTTGAAATTCAAAGACTAACAATGGGTCGAGTTTGGCCCAATGGGCTTATTCTAAGCCCATCATATGTTAAATATTCTTTCAATTAAATTAATTATGTTTGAATAAAAGAAACTAGATTATAAACTTTGTTGAATTACATTAAATGATGTTTTCCCAAATACTTAACCTAATAATGAAATAACTTATAAATTTTTAAACCAAAGACTTATACCAAGTAATTGTGGGATAAGGGTTGTAAATGGGTAATGGAACTATCCTAGCTAGATTAGTTCAACGAAGTCTTAGAAACACGTTAGTAATCTAGGACACGTAGTTGCACACCGAGACCAAACCTTAGATACGACTACTATTATACGTACTTATCGTATTCAAATCTCTTAAAACAACTCAGGTACTAATGATACATAAGCAACCATCAAAGAGCGCGCACTATCTTTTGTGATTCAATTGCACAGCAACACATGTGAGTTCATTGCCCCTTTTCTAAACATTTTTGTTTTAAAACGCGGGGCTGAGAAGCATGCGTAAACTGTTTTATTTAAATTGTTTATTTATATGCTTTATTTATCATATGTCATATCTTTATGTTTGTTGATACTCCTAGAATCCTGTCTAGGTAATCATTATACAGATCAAATAATCAATTTAATTAAATTACTATTATGAGTAATACTTTAATTCTAAACTCTAAACAAACCCTTAGTCCATCAAGCTCAAATTCATGAATCTAAATTTAAAGTGAAATCAAAGGAACTAAAGCAAAAGATGATGTTCAAGAAACCTAACTCAGTGTGTGATCTGGGAACAAGGAATCATAATCAAGAATCAATTATCATTGTGAAATCATGGAAATTCTAAAGATCAAGATCAAGAGACTCAAGGAATCAGAAATCACAAATGTGTGTGAATCACTGAAATAATGAAATCATTACAACCTAATGAAATCATTAATACTTGAGTCAAGGTGGATGTCAGTTGTATAGGGAATCAAGACCACGTGTAACACACATAAAGTCCCGTCATGAATAGTAGACTCTTGTAGTCAAGCTATATGGGCAATAACGTGAACTATCAAATGAAATCAAAATTCAAAATCAAGAGAATCAAAGAGATCAAGAATCAAAGGATATCCGTAAAGTCCCTTCAGGTACAGTAGACCATTGGGTCAAGCTGTATGGGCATCAATAAAATCCCAGCACGCTCAGGTATGCTCCTTGTGAGTTATGCCTGATATGGGTCACGTGTGAGAGGATACAACTTGGACAACCACCAACAACTAAGTCTAATTTATTGAGTTAAATAAGGCCCAATCATCATGTCTTAGTTGTGTTCAAATGTTTTATTTATTTATTTAATTAAATATTTAACATTATATTGCTATTACTGACTTTTGGGAAATCATGTATCTATGATGAACTCAAGAGAATCAAAGGTGAATCAAATTTTGGAAAGTATAATCTAAATCAGAGGTGTGTTAGGTAAAAATGCTTAATTATCATTAACAACAGTGTCATATGCATATTAGTATGTGGTGGGATGTTGGCTAGGGCTTGTCCCTTACATATGCCCTATATATAAGCATACCGATGTGGATATTACATGTGGTGTTAATGAGGTTATGGTCTTTACCGAAAGAAGTTTTCAAATCATTTTCAATTACTAAAACTATATGAACTCACCAACAGTGTGTTGACTTTATTTTTGCATGACTTCTCAGGTGACGAACAGGTCAACTGAAGAGTTATTTCTTTGGACCAGGTTATCGGATAGAGGACCTAGCTTTGGGACCTGCATATTTTGAAGCATCATTAAACAGTTATTTTGTATATCTTGTGCAGATACAAGATAGAAGATTTATGATGTAATAGTAGATTTAGATTGTTAAATTATAAACTTAACTGATGTAATTTAACTTTGTAATTCTATTTTATTTTAGCAAGTTTCTCATTTATATATCATGTGCAATGTAAACAATCTGATCATTTCGATTATCACTCACGATATCGCGCCCCGGGAACCTTCCGCCCGACAGGGAAATCCGATCCAACCCCGCTGGCTCGGGGTGTGACATGTACTTTCCCATTGTTGAATGGAGCTACTTATCCATGGAGAAGATATTTGTTCTGACATTCTGTGATGGAAACATAGCCAAACTCCAGGATTATCAGCTATGTGGTCTCCCTACTCCAAACATCTTTGATCTAGCAAACGTTCCTCTACTCAATCCAGACAACGACTTTGAAGGAGGACTTGCTACAATACTTGTCCAGGGAAGAGCTGAAAATTTAATAAACGAAGGACATAAGTTTTGGTAGCATCAGCCTAGGGGGAGACTGTAAGAACCTTTAAGGCTGATGAGCACCAAAACATCTCTAGATCAAGTCGTGAACTTTCGGAAGATATACAACCACTGAAGGGTAAGAATTAACCTTCGGAAGAACCGTTGGTTCCGAAGGATAATTCTATTCCACTGAAAGCTTCCGGTTCCTTATTCAGTGCGTAAAGGTTCAAATCGATCAGTGCTTCCGATCGATTATCAGTGCTTCCGATCATCAGTGGTTCCCAAGACAAAGACTTCCGAAGACTTTCTCTCTGACAAAGATTCTCGATACTTATGGAAATAATCAGAGCTGCTTTCTCGCCTTCAGAATAACAAAGAAGACATTCCGATGTTATTCAGCAACAAAGAAGATTTGTCAGACTACAAAGATACTAAACTGTTAATGCATTTTGTTGTTTAGGTATTTATTGTAAAAGTCAATGAAGTCTTTTGTATTAATTGTAATTAATATGGCTTGGTCTGTCAAGACCATAACAGATACTAGATTTAGCATACGTTTGTTTCTAGTGTTTTGTCCAGCTGTGTATCCCTACAAGGATACAGCTGTAGGTCTTAGTATAAATACGTTCACTTGTTAGTTAGCAAATCACGAGTGAGTGCTTGAGCTAAGTGTTGTAGACTTAACAGTTGAATGCAATATACTTTGACCTTGAATTTACAATTGTTTTTAGTATTTTGTTTCAAATTGTTTTACAAATATAGTTGATAGAATTTCTGCATCTACCAACTTTGTATAAGATAACTTGTGTAAGTGTTGTGTAGATTACATAACCCGATCCAACATGTGTATTGGGTGGCTTGTGGTGTTTGGGTGGATTGGATGGCTTGTTATGTCTGGATGGATTGGGTGGCTTGGGTGGTTTGGGTGATATGTAGTGGCTGACTGGTTTGTCGTGGAGGTTGAACAGCCTGAGAAGATGTGTCTTCAGAAATCTTCTTCTTCATCTTCAGGCGTGGGTCCTTTGCCTCCTGGATGCCATCTTCTGCCTCTTTTTCTTTGGGTTGAATCAGATGAAAGGTCATAGTCAGTATCCCTTTCATCTGAGGTGGCCTAAGCTCGTGGTGGAGAAACGGCCACTGACTCCTTCTTCTCGTAAGTAAACTCGATATCAGTGTTATAGGAGTCAGATGAAGATGCTTTCTCTGTATCAGCTGCTTGTGCAGATGTGTATCCAGGAGCCTGGTCATGCTCCTCAGCATCAAATGATGTGGGAGTGGTCTGATTATCTGTCTCATCCTCTATCTTAGAGAACAATCTTCCAACGTCTCCAGCGGCCCGACCCTATTAAAAATCTTCTTCCTTTCTTGTTCATGACCATGTATGAGAAGATATCAGGATTCATCCTTTACAATGCCAGCGTGCCAACATTCGGAATGAGATCTGGTGTCTCTTGTTGCTGATGATCTGTATTAACCTGGGAAAAGCCAGAAACCTCTCCTTCCTTTTTCCCTTGATGTTATCGTACATATCACGAAAAATCATGCGAGAGAAGTTGAAGTCGACTCCAAGAGAAATAGCAACGGTGCAAGAACTCAATGTCTGGTTCAGAACGTCATAGCCTCCTTTTCTCCCGGATGGCACTGAGTCACCACATGTGCAAGATATCTCCAGTATGGATGTAACAGTTTCTTCTTAGTCAGAAGGTAAAGACCCTCATATCCCATCCTAAGCAGTGTGTTGTGGACGAGCTCGTGGTCAAGTTCAACTGGATTTGACACTTTGTCCTCGAATTGTAGACCCTCACGAACAATCTGCTCAGTAATGACAACTGCTTGACCTTGCACCTTTCCAATTAAGCAAAGATTTATGTTTGCGTCTGTGTCCTCTGTAACGGAGTTTCAAAAATCGTGAATGAAACTGGAAATGATAAGCGAACACTCCATAATTGCGAAGTTAACCGGTGAAAGTATGATTCCATCCACCATCGACTTGAACATCACATGCTTTTCGGGAGGATCACCTAGAAAAGTTGTCATGATGTGATCCGACACAAAACGTAGTTTAGTAGCCATCTGAAAATAAACAAAGACTAAGTTAGTCAAAAATAAAATCAAAAATTGAAATCAAGTTCACGTAAAACATTACGTTCACGAACTAAGGGGAGTTCACGAACTTAATGAAGTTCTCGAAAGTTTTCAAGTTCACGAAGGAAACTAGTTCTCGATGTTTCTGCGGTTCACAAAGTTCAACGAGTTCACAAAGCCGTGTTCACGAACCAGGGTTCACGAAACCACGTTCACGATTTTGGAAGTTCATGAACATAGAATTTTCGTGAACAATTATTCCTTCATAATTTTTTCAATTTTGCTCCATTGACACTCATTTTGGTCTCAAAATGCTCGAAATTGGAAAACGACCAACATGTTCAAAAATGGGTTTCCCAATTGGATTATTTCTAACTGTTTTGACCAAAACAGTACAACTATACGGACCAAAGTACTCAAAATCGATTTCTTGGATAACTTTTATTCTAGCACTTGAAACATGGTCAAAATATATACCTAGGTTCGTTTTAAGGTTATCTATTGACAAGAGTAGGATAGTCTAAAAGTCCTCGAAAATAAATATTGCCTGAACAGTGCTCTAGGATGTCACAAAATCGAATACACGAAGGAGAGAGTTCACACGATATATATAGGCGAATGGGTGTACAGGAAGATGTTTCATGTACTGACCCTTCGTGTACTTCCTTCGTGTACCTTATTTCGAATACAAGTTTTCATGAACTACAATTATTTAAATTTTCTGAGTAAAATAAAAATCAAATCAAATCAAAAACTTTGGACGAGTTCAAGGTTAAGTCGGGTCAATTTCGTGGGATCAAATCTTTATCAAAAATTTGACCACCTTATGATAATTTCCTATAGAAACCCAACTTTAAAATAATTAAATCCCACCGATGATTTCCGCTCGTTTATCCATACTTCAAAGATATATGATCAAAAATTTTCTTAACGGGTTTCTAAAATACTTTTTGGGAAGCTTGTGGGCAATCAGACGAGTTAACCAGTTCTATAAGCAACCTATCAATTTTTAGAAATCTTTTGTTTCAAAACTTGATTGTTTTCAACGTACTTAAAATGTTTTGACAGAGTTTTAAGATGAGAAAAGAAAGAACAAATCCATCATATTAGAATCAAGAACTAGAAGGGGTTCTTTCATCTTTGCGTGCATCGGCATATTTTATTTTACTGATCTACAGACACATTGGTCTTAACGTCACACATTTAGGTCTTTGCTTACGCAAAACAGAAGATATTTCTGTAAGTATTTTCCGTTGTTTGTTTCCATAAAACATAGAATATACTTGATTTATCCCAAAACGATTTCAAGTTTATCAAAACACAGTCTTATTTTAACTTAAAATTTCTCCAAAAATCAATTAGTTATTGCATTTGTCTAGTTTTTCTGATTTTACCAAAACTTCTCAGTTGATCATTTTAATATTTTTGAGTGATCATCTCTAATCTTCTTATTGGAAAACATGCATTTATTCCTTAGTGATTTATATTTATCTAAAGTTGTTATTCGTAATAAGTTATACTAAGATAGTGAATTTCTGAGTATCCGAAATCATTTCACTTCCCATTGAACCACTTTACTTGACTATCCAATGAAATCCTTTTTGTATTTTTCTTTTATCAACCAAAAATCTATTTGTATTTTTGTATTTTACTCCCCCTAAACTTATAGAAAGACCCAAATACTGAAATTTGAAAATCTTTTTGTTCTTTTTGTAAATTTTCTCTCCCTAAATTTGTGATTTAAAAATTAAAATAAAACATAACACAAATTTTAAAGTATTTATGAAAAGTGTTTTAATCAAAACTTATTAGTTTAAGTGAGGCGAGAAGGTGGTGGAAGCGAGCTGTATCGAACGGTTTGGTGAAAAGATCTTTAAGATTGTCATCTGTGTGGACGTTTTCAAGATGGATAAGCTTACGTTCAAAACAGTCCCATATAAAGTGAATCTGGATGTCAATGTGCTTAGTTTTGGAATGTCGTACAGGATTCTTAACGATCTAAAGTGCTGCTTCATTATCACAGTGAATAGGAGAGTCAAGAAAATTCAAACCATAATCGAGAAGCTGATGTTGCATCCAGATGACTAGAGAACAACAACTTGAAGCAGCGACGTACTCAGCTTCTGCAGTGGAGGTCGACGCTGTGGTTTGCTTCTTTCATTGCCACGACACAAGGCGATCTCCCAGATACTGACATCCATCTGTGATTGACTTCCTGTCTAAATTACAGCCACCAAAACCACTATCAGAGTAAGAAAATAATTTGAACTCAGAGTTCTTAGGACACCGCAAACCGAGACGAGATTTGCCAACAAGGTAGCGAAAGATCCTCTTGATAGCAATCAGATGAAAAGCCTTTGGATTCGCCTGATATATGGAACACTGACATACAGAGAACATGATGTTGGGTCGGCTGGAGGTGAGGTACATCAGTGAGCCAATCATCGATCTGTAAAGATGTTGATCAACATCTTCACCATCTGAATCCGAAGTCAAGATAGGACGATCAGCCATAGGAATGGAGGTGGCCTTGGAGTCCAACAGGTTGAACTTGGTAAGTATATCAGTCACGTACTTGTCGTGATGAATCAACAACCTCTTTTGATTTTGCGTTACCTAGAAACCTAAAAAGAAGGTCATCTCCCCCATTGCACTCATCTCAAACTTTTTCTTCATCACGACCTAAAATTCTTTGCACAGCACCGAGCTCGTGGAACCAAAAATGATATCATCCACATAGATCTGGACTAGAATCAAGTCATCATTCTCTTTGAGAACGAACAATGTTTGGTTTATGGCTCCATGGGTATATCCATTGGTTAGAAGATGGTTTGTAAGTGTAGCATACCTCACTCAAGGTGCTTGATGAAGACCGTACAGGGCTTTGTCCAGCTTGTAGATATGGTCGGGATACTGCGAATCCTCAAACCCGAGAGGTTGACATACGTAAATCTCTTCCTTAACCTTGCCATATAGAAAAGTTGTCTTCACATCCGTCTGATAGACGGTGAAGTTCATGTAGGATGCATAGGCCAAGAAGATGTGAATAGCTTCCATTCTTGCAACCGATGCGAAGACTTCCTCGTAGTCAATCCCTTCTTGTTGGTAGAAAACCTGGACTACCAACCTTGCTTTATTTCTGATGATGACACATGAATCATCCCTCTTGTTTTTGAAGACCCATCTGGTTCCAATTGGTAGTTTCCCCTTGGGTAAAGGAACCAGATTCCACACCTGGAGCTTCTGAAACTGCATCAGTTCTTCTTGCATCGCTTCAACCCATCTTAATTTCTTAAGAGCCATCTTGATATTCTTGGGTTCTACCTGTGAAATGAAGCAAGAATATAAACAAGACTTAATTGGACCTGATTGGCTGCGTGTGAGAGGTCCTTCAGATAAAGCAGCCTGAGCAGAAATTGACCTGTTTCTAGTAAGAACTCCTTCTGAAAGTGGTCCAATTATATTCTCCACTAGATGATCCTTGTTGATGCTTGAAGTGGGTACTTCCTCCATAGCTAAGTTGTCAAGGTAATTGCTGTTGTGGGTTAGCTGATCTTCATTCTGATCTTCATTGGAGGAAGTGGTGTTATCATTGGGAGCAGTCTCACTTGCAGCAATATCATTATTCACTCAATGTTCTTCGGGGATGTGGTTTGAGAACAGTGGATTGTCAAAGGTCTAGTGAGAAGACGAAGATGTTTGATTTGTCTGTGGAGTCAGTTTAGCTGACTGAGAAGTCTCCGGATCTGATGGGAGAACTTCATTGATTGGTTGGGCTCGCTAATACATGCCTAGCGGGTCAACACTCAGAATCTTGTGGTCACATGGAACATAGTCAACCCGGTAGTCCATGTCGACGCTCTTATAAAAGTTTTCTTCAGGTTCAATGGGTCCTACACTCTCAAAAGTAGTATTAAAAGTCTCAAAAATAGAATCATATTGGAATAGCCAGTTTGGACCTGAACCGGCATCAATGTGATTCAACTTTTGCCAGTCAATATAATATGACTCCACTATCTGCCAAGTCTTCTTGTTGTAGACACGATAAGCAGCTTTCTTAGCAGAGTAGCCCACAAAGTAACACTCATAAGCTTTGTCGTCAAACTTATGATTGGGCTCGATTTGTAGTAGAGTGCAAGGGCATCCAAAAAATTTAAAGTGACCAACCTTTGGATTATAATTGAAGAAAATCTCATAGGGAGTCTTCTAGTCGCGCTGATTTAGTAGGGATTGGTTTCTACATAGCAAGCTGTGTTAACAGCTTCTACAGAGACGAAGATTAGCAGCTTTGACTCAGACAGCATGGTTCTGGCAGCCTCGTTAAGTTCTGTTGTGTCTCTCAGCTACTCCGTTTTGCTGAGGTGTACGAGCTGCACTGTACTACCGAGAAATCCCTTTCTCATCGCAAAAGTCGATAAGAGTTTGGTTCCCAAACTTTGTGCCATTATCAGTTCTGATCGCCTTCACCTTCAAGTTCTTCTGATTTTCAATCAAGGTGATAAACTTTTGCAGTCTCATCTTTCTTGGCAAGAAAGAAGACCCAAGTAAATCTTGAATAATTGTGTGTGATCACAAGACAGTAAGACTTCTTCCCGATGCTCAAAACATTTACTGGTCCAAATAGATCCATGTGAAGAAGCTGCAGAATGGAAGAAATTGACCTAAACAGTTTCGGCTTATGGGGTCTCTTATGTTGCTTCCCCTTGGCACATGCGATGCACTTCTCTATGGAAGAGAAGTGCTTTGAAGGAAGTCCAATCATGTGGTCTCCATTGGCCAATCTGTTGAGATTCTTCAGGTTAACATGACCCAGCCGGCGATGCCACAACAGACAAGTAGTCTCCGATGCCTTTGAAAACAAACAATTGTTTTCAATGAATAAATATGAATTCATATTGATGATGTAGGCATTTTTGATCCTTAGAGTTCTCATCAGGATCCACTTTTTGAGAATGACAAATCCAGGCTTCAAGATCAAACACTCCTTGTTAGTGAAGTGTGTTGAGAAGCTCTTGTCACAGATCTGGGAGACGCTCAACAAACTATGGTTGAGTTCCTTCACGTAGTATACATTCTCAAAGCCCAATGTTCCACTCGTCACGGTTCTTTTCATGCTTATCTTCCCACCTTTGTCTCCAGCGAATGAGACATAACCTCCATTAAACGATGTGACTTCCTGTAACTATGAAAAATCCCCAGTCATGTGCCGGGAGCAACCAATATCAACATACCATACGATTTTTAGCTTATTTGGCCGTCCATGCACAATAAACACACGTTTAATGAGAAACTGGTACCCAAATCTTTACGGATTTAGGCACTTTTGACAATTTGGTGTTGTCTTTGCCTTTGCCCTTGGGCTTGTTCATACTGCCAAAATCAATTGGTTTTACTGGTGGTTTTACTTGTGGTTTACCCTTCCAATGTGTTTTAACTTCATATTGGAAAAATCTTGTTTACTTTTGTTCATGAAAACCATTTTGATTTGGTTTAGCCACTTTTTTGTTTCTTGTAGTGTGATAATTCTAAGTCTTTCTCTATGGTTTCACCTTAGGCTTGGAAGATTGGTCGGTCCTCAATGGTTTACTAACTAGTTTCTCCTTAGGTGTGACCTTCTGATTCTTCCCATAAAAGAATTCAGTGGGTCTGTGAAAACAGTGTCAGGCAATGTGGCCTGGTCTGCCACATGCATAACAACATACCTTTTGATATAACTCTTTTGTGTCAAAAGGCTATGCATCACAATCACTCTGGCCAAGAGACGAACTTGTGGAGACTTGTTCCAATGACCTACTTGGAACATAAGGTTCACAGTTAGGATTTAATTTTGAACCCGTCTCTCTCATGATTGTGGAATGAGCCTTGTATGCATTTTCTTTCAAAGGAGAAGCATTTGGTTTTAAGACACGTTTGTTTTTAACATCAACATCAGTTTTAACAAATTTAGTCCTAAAACTTTTAATCATTTCATTTGCTTAAAGTTGATTGTTTCAAATTTTCCAACAAAATCAACTTTTGGAACTGAAAATTGTGACTTGTTAGAGGAAACTAAACAATTTGTGCTCCTCCCAGCAATTCTTTATTCCTTCTCCTCACTTTGACCTGAAACACTTAAACTTTCTACACAAACCTTAGAATCATCAAAACAATTAACATCAGTCAAATTTGGATCAACTGTGAGAGAAATTGGTTTGCTAGAACCAGTAGTGAACTCATGCCCATGGTCTGTCTTTGACAGCAGGTCATCAACAAAAGTGTTGATTTTGGGCATGCTGGAATAATTGTGGTTAAAAGGAGGTTCAACCTCACTATAAACAAGACATGTTGTCTTTCTTCCTCTAATCTCAACATTGATCATTTTAGCTACCAAGTCACTTGAGTGGTCATATTTTTAAGCTCTGATTTTAGTTTTAGACAACTCAGTTTTAACTTGGTTTAATTCTAAGGTGAGTTCATATATCTGGTGCTTGGCATCCTGATAGTTGGATTCCTTATCACTCAAAAGCTCCTTTAGCTTTGAGATATCACGTCGTTCGGCTTCAAGTTACATTTTGAAAATTTATTCATTTTTAAGAAATTCAGAGTTAAAGTATTTAAGTTTGGTGACCTCCTTGATCAATGCTTCATTGTGATATCTATACTTAAAAACTTTATCAATGCAAAAGGTTGAGCAAATACTTTCAGTTACCTCATTACGCTTCTCATCCACCTCAGCCATGAATGCGTGGCTCAGATTCATATTCAATTCTTGCACCTAATCGCTTTAGATGTTCCAACTTTTATGGAATCATCTGTCTTCTTATCAGCATCCTTAGCATTCTTTGGCAACTTGCATTCCCGAGAAAAATGATATGCCTGGTTGCAGTTATAAATCCCTTGAACAGCAGTATGTTCTCTTCACTTTCAGCATTGATTTTGGGCACTGAATGAGCTTTCCCGAAAAGGAGAAAAGTAGTATCGAATGGAGCAGACTGAGATCCCAAAGCTTGATAGTTCATTGATGAGAGAAGGGCTGCATTCTCTGTAGCTGGAGTGATGCCCATTGAGCTGGCATGGTTTAAGGATCTTTGTTTATCATCCATATCATATGAGTTGATTATGGATATCAGCTCGTGTCATACCCCGAGCCGGCAGGTTAGATCGACTTCCACGTCGGGCGGAAGGTTCCCGGGGCGCGATATGCTGAGTGATAATCGGAATGATCAGATTGTTCACATTGCACATGATATATATAAATGAGAAACTGCTAAATGAAAATAGAATTACAAAGTTAAATTACATCAGTTTAATTCATAATTTAACAATGTAAATCTACTATCAACATCGTAAGTCTTCAGTCTTGTATCTGCACAAGATATACAAAATATTCTGTGAAATGATGTTTCAAAAATATGCAGGTCCAAAAAGCTAGGTCCTCTAACTGGTATCCTAGTTCAAAAGAAATAACTCCTTAGTTGACCTGTTCGTCACCTGAGAAGTCATGCAAAAATAAAGTCAACACATGATTGGTGAGTTCATGTAGTTTTATAAAAATGAGTTTGAATAACCTTTGAATGACAACCTTAACCTCACCATTAACCACCTATACCATCCAGTTCAGTATGCTTATATATAGGGCATACGTAGGGTTGAACTTACCGCCCGCCCAGCCACCGTCCCACCACATTATATATAGATCCTGGTGATAATTAAGCGCTTCATCCCACTTCTTTGATTTCATAACAACTGATTCATAGAATTTGATTACCCTGAAAATGTTTACCTTGATCCCCTAAAATGACAACCTTAATCTCATCAACAACCACTTATGCTATCCAATCAAGTATGCTTATATATAGGGCATATGTAGGGGACAAGCCCCAGCCACCGTCCCACCACAAACCGGACTACTTAGCATATTGTTGTTAATGATAATTAAGTGTTTCACTCCATTCACCTTCAATTTAGATTTTGATTTCCACTAATAGATTCACCTTTGATCTCTTGAGTTCACCATGTATTCATGATTACCCCAAAGCATTTGTGGAAATATAATATTAAATGAGTAATTAAATTAATAACTAAACATTTAAGTACAACTAAGACATGATGATTGGGCCTTATTTGACTCAATCAATTAGACTTAGTTGTGTCCAAGTTGTACCCTCTCACACGTGGCCGATATCAGGCATGACCCACAAGGAGTCTACCTGTATGTGTCGGGTATGTGTCGGGACTTTAATGATGCCCATATCAGCTTGACCCATTGGCCTACTGTACATGCCAGGACTTTAAGGATATCCTTTGATTCTTGAACTTCTTTGATTCTCCTTATTTTGATTTGTTTAATAGTTTCCGTTATGCCCATATAGCTTGACTACAAGAGTCTACTATTTATGCCGGGACTTTCCGTGTGTTACACGTGGTCTTGATTTACATACAACTGACATCCACCTCAGATTAAACAATTAATGATTTCAATAGATCTTAACGATTTCATTATTTCCATGATTCACACACAGTTATGATTCCCATGATTCACTTGATTCTCTTGATTCTGATCTTTTGATTTCCATGATTTCCATAATGATTATAGATTATTGATTAGGATCCTTAGTTTACTGATCACACACTAGATTGGATTCCATTGCATTTGATCTTTAGCTTTAGTTCTTTTGATTTCACTTTGAATTTTAGATTATTGAATTTGAACTCGATGGACTAAGGGTTTTTTTAGAGTTTATAATTAAGGTATTACTCATAGGAGTAATTAATTAACTTGATAGTTCAATCTGTAAAACAATTTCCTAGACAGGAGTCTAGAAGTGTAACACCATGTATAAAGCATATAATAAGTAAAAGCATATACGTAAAACAGTTTAAATAAAAAGATTTACGCATGCTTCTCAGCCCCTGTTTGAAAATAAAAATGTTTAGAAAAGGGGCAATGAACTCACCTGTGTTGCTCTGTAATGAATTTTCATAAAATGTGCGCTCGTTGTTGTAGCCTATGTTTCTTCGGTTCTCGAGTTGTTTTAAAAGAATTCAAATACGATAAGTATGTATAATAGTCGTCGTATATACGGTTTGGTCTCGGTGTGAGACTAAGTGTCCTATATTACTAATGTGCTTCTAAGATCTCATCTAACTAGTCTAACTTAGATACCCATTTGTAACCCGTATCCCACAGTTATTCATAACAAGTCTTAATTAACATATTTTTAATTTAATTTAACTCATTTTAAGTTAAACATTAATTTAGAAAATCATTTAATTTAATTTAAACAAGTTTACACTTTAATTTCTTTTATTAAAACATAATTCATTTATCAAAAATAAAGTTTACTTATGATGAGTTTGGGTTAAGCCCCTTGGGCCAACTTCGGGCCCATTACTAAACTTTGATTTCCAAGTACTTTCTTCGATGATTTACGTGTATAACTCATCCTAGGTAATTCGATTGAACAACCTAATATAGTTATACGTTTGTGTAACCTTTCTAAGTGTTAGATGTCAATGTTTATATTAACACTTATAACCTTAGATAATTTCCTTAATGAACTTTAGTTAAATTCCTAACCAACTAAATCCCCATTGTATATTCTTTGATGTTTCCTCATGGTTTGTATCATGACTAATCCAATATGATTTGCTTATCACAAAACCCTAATGTCCCATGCACACACACAAAAGGATCTCATTCTATGCATGCACACATATACACACCATTATTTATCATGCATAAATTCATGTATTCCAATTCCCATTCGAAAACCTAGGGTTGTAGCCCATGTATCGACAAGGGTTGTAGGTTCGCTGGATGGCTGCTGGTCAACTGGTTCGGCCTTCCTAGGTTCGCTGCTATCACAAAGGTTAGGTTCGTGGTTGTATGATGGTTCGTCCATGGGCTCGGCTACGTCAAGGCAGCCATGTTCACAGCTCCTAGGTTCGTCCAGTGCAGGGTTCACTCGAAAGGAAGGGTTCGGCCACTAAGTTGGTTTGTTGATCAAAGGTTCGCCACCCTAAGGTTCGGCTAAGTCGAGTCTCGTGGCCAGCTGGTTTTTGGTGCTCAGGTTCGTCCAATGGGGTTCAGGGTTTCATGGGTTCGGCTAAGAGAAACCCTAGGTTCGGTCCCCTTAGAAGGTTCGGCCACAGGAAAATTCACCCATGGGAGGTTCAGCCGATCCCCCTTGGCTCCCACGAATCTACTGTTCATCATCTTCTTCATCGAACACCATACTCTTGCAGGTCCAAACCACTACTTCTACTCACCTATACCACTCGTTTGAAGGTTTTTCAAGTGTTTAGAAGGATTAAGATAACCACAAGTTAAGGGGTAGAGGTTCACAACCAAAAACCGAAATACAACTAGAATTTACCTCGAAAATAATGGATGAAAGCTTGGATTCCTTGTGCTATCGTGATCTACGTGATGCGATGGTCGTTTTGACACCAAGAACTCTTGAAATGGTTGAGAATTGAAGGAGTTCTTGTAGAAAGAAGGTAGAGAGAAAATCTAGAGAGAGACGAATTTGGTGAATGAAATGGGTAGGTGGTGATGGTTGGGGCATTCAAGACAACATTAAATGATTTAGATAATACCCGGTAGGTTCGGTTTCGTTCGGTTTCATGTAAAATGTCATTTCTTCGTAGTTTTCGTGACAAAACGACTCGGTTTTAAACTAAGATTTACGAAATTATTTTAGGTGGTTATTCCTAGTAAATTAACTAAATATCTTTCGTTCATTTTAAATTTACGAAATTATTTAATTAACTGTTTAAATCGAATCATACGGTCATCGCACGTATTCGTTCGAATCGTCACCCGTACGAACACGACGATAACTATACTTTTCAATATTGATTTCTAATTATCAGATATCATTCGGAACATTAAACTTTCAGATATATTCGTACAGATCGTCACCTATACGAATAACTCGTTGATTTACCATTCACGTAACGACATCCGTGTGTTTTGTTCTGTAAAGCCTCACATACGTTTATACATAATAAAATCCTAACAATTAATCACACGATGGTTCTATATTGCCAGATAATTATCTGACTGATAAACCATGTGTTTATGAATTATGTTTCCCTGAAATGATTCTGAATCTGCTCTTTGATAACACAAACTGATAATGATATATGATATAAACATGACATAAAAAGAAACATGTATAGTTCGTACCTGATTACTGTTCATGGCACTGTTGAGATCACTGTTCCGGTATGATTCCAGCACTAATGTTACAGCTCGCTGGGGGTCGTCTTGTACATATACTTTGTTCTCTTGATAGTTGTACAATTGGAGTTCCTATTGTATGGAAGAGAATTCAACAGTTTCTTGTTGACCTCACCCTTGTTCGACTCTATCCCAGCGCTTCTGAGCTCAGTCATCTGATGTGTAAACCGGTTCAATTGACCTTCTTGTGTTTCACCCTTGATATGATTGAACATGTTAAACTGTTTCCTTAACATGTCCTTCCGGCTCTGCCGCATATCCTCACTACCTTTGAATTTCTCAACTAATGCGTCTCACAATTCCTTAGCCATTTTGTGCTCTTTGAAGCCATGAGCAACTTCAGTAAATAACGCCATGGTGATTGAGGCATATGCCTTGTCATCTTTTTCTCTGAGAAGAATGCCATCCTTAGTAAATAACTCAGGGTCTTTTGAAATCAGGCCATTCAACTCACTCTCATACATGGGCACATAAGGCCCTTCCTCAATGGATCTCCAAAGCTTTGCGTCGGTGTATTTGATGAATCACTGTAATCTAAATTTTCAATCCTGAAAATTGTCACTAGAGACAAGCCTATGAGGCTTGGTACCCGTCCCGATCTCATTATCCAGGTTAAGCAGGTTGGACAGATTGCTTAAGCTCTTAGCAACCATTATCATAAGTTTCTAAGTCCAAGTTATCGAAATCCAGAAAGTATGCGAAATCCAGGAAGTAGACGATGCTCTAAGAGTACACGAAGCTCTTGAAGAACAGGAAGTCCTTAGAGTAATCAAAATCTCAAAAGTATACGAAGCTTTCAAAAGTGCATGAAACCGAAGCCAAGTAACCGAAGTCAAGTACACGAAGCCAAGTAACCGAAGCCAAGAACACGAAGCCAAGCAACCGAAGCCAAGAACATGAAGCCAAGCAACTGAAGCCAAGAACATAAAGCCAAGTTCACGAAAAATGGAGTTCACGAAAAACACTTGAAAAAACTAGATGAAATTTTTTCAAGATCCAAAATTCCAAATTGATAAAACTGCTAGCCAATGTAGAGAAGAAAAATAAATTCGCGAACTTGGGATGAAAAGTTGTTAACTTTGTGCTGAAAAGAGATCCAAAGCTCTGATACCACTCGTAGGTCACAAGCTTGATCAAGATCCAAGCTTTATCCTTGAAATCAACACAAAATCCATTCTATGAAGTGTGGAATCCAAAACAGATGATAGAAATAAGATAGAAAAGTTAATTTATATTCAAAAGTCGTGAACTTTACAGATACAACTTCAATGCATCTAGAAGTGCTCTACCTCAGGATTCCAACCCTAGACCAGTATATTGTACGTCTATTTATACTGGTCTGGGAGTACACGTTTTCCTATGTATATGAAATCTAAGGCACACGAAAATTAAAGTACACAAATAGTAAAGTTCACGAAAATACAAAACTTGGTCTTCATCTTGTGTGGAGTTGATTTTGTCAGTCTTTGTCTCCTCATTGGGCTCTATAGTCTTACACGATTCCATGGCATCTAAGTACTTGTGCATCATGTACCTTGCACCACCAGTAAACAAAGATGGTAATATTACTCTTTTGCCATTACCGGATACTTGTGTATTACCTGAAGCAACTAAGGCTGAAATACTTTTTATAAGAATTAGAACATAGTTTGGTTTGTTGACTACGAACATAAAAAACCTTTCCGACTCCACCATAGTATATGCATCAACCAAGAACTGTTGAAAAAGTCTCCATGAATTTAACAAAAGTGAATAAACATCATCTTTTACTTGAATCTTCTCGGCACAAAACTCTCTCATAGTGACATCTAATATACCCTGAGCATCATCGGCTAATTCCCTGTGCTTTATACCATTTATGTATCCATCCTCTGCTTATGGGAATATAAGTGGATATTGAAGAGCAAGATATGAAGGATGAAGTTCACCTATTCATTTTAATTTCCTCGTTTGAGTCTCTATAATAATTTCCCTTTGATTGAATGATTTGTCGATATCACCAACTACGATAGCTGCAACATCAGAAGCAGTTGGTGCATTAAGTGTTCTTCCATCTGTTTGTCTTCCAGAGAAAAGCCTTATGCTAATATTCATGTCATCTGTTTCATTCAAACGATGTCTAGCCATGTGATACATTTTTACCAATGGATTGATTTTATCTTACAGCTCTTTAAGTTCATTAATGATCTCAGTATCCAAAGTATGTTTATGGGAACTGTTGACACCATTTACGGATCTGTGAATTAAAATAATATATGATTATTATTAAATTTATTGTCTGCTAAATTAGTAATGAACTTATATATGTATGTATGTTATGCAGTAGTACCTGATAGCATTTCTCCGGTTTGAAATTTAATTTTCTGTATCACAAATGTTAAGTTGACCAGACTTTGGAACTTAACCAAGAGTTGGCATCAAATCACCAAGCATGTGATAATTTTTTTTTCCCTGAATCCTATTAACATAGAGACCGCGTCCACGATTAACGCTTGAGTCAACCTTCCCTAGCATGGAAGTGAATGCAAACATCATGTTGTAACATCTGACATTATTAATGAAATGATAACTTTTTGGATGTATTTATGATATAACATATATAAGACGTTTGGGGGATCTTTAGTTTTAAGAAGCTTAACATTTCCACTACCACAACAAAAAGAAAAAGGTGTCTCTAACAGATTACGGTTTCCACGTCTTCTTGCAGAATCCCACAACAAAGCTCCACAACTGTAACATTTATGAATAAGATCTCCATGATCCATATAACATTTGAAAAAAATAAACAAAAATAATAATGAAATGTATTTAAAAAACTAGTGAGATGCCCGCTCGATGCGGCATAAAACAAAACATTTAAGCATTTTGGCTCGTAAAAACATAAACCACTAAATTTTCATAAAATCAACTCTTTTAATTTAATTTAATATTAATATTTAACTAAAGAAACTATTATGATAAAAGTCACAATTAAAAGGCCAAATATGGTATGACAAATGTGACATAAATGTTAGGAAGTAATTCATTTGATTTGAGATGGCTTCTTTTATAGTTATTCTTTGACACTTTATTTCTTAAAGGTATGAATGTGGGACAAGCTAAAAAAAAAAAAAGCCTTGTTTATGGTTTTAAAAACTTTGTAAGTTGTACTTCATGCTATAAGAGTTGTAAAACACTTAATTTTAAAAGTTTTTGGTAAAAGACCATTGTATCCATTTAATATGTATTATATAGTAGTATAGATAACGGTATGATAAATGGTAGTTAGGCATGTATTATATTAATAAAGATTTCACTTACTTTTTGATACACCTAAAACAGCATCTCCGACATTTGGTAACTGTCCTTCATCAATATCAAGATCAAATGCAGGTATGTCATCTTTATGTAATCTTTTGCTTCTAAAATTAGATTTTTGTTTGCAGATAAACCAAATATTTGTGCTACTTCAGACATTACGGAAGTTGAAGATCCAACATCATACTTTGATGGTGTGTAACCATATTTTCCTCCTATATTGAAAGCGGTTTATTATTAACAAATAAAAAGGGAACAGTATGAGTAAAACGAATACAGACCAGTTTTATGTTTTCCATTGTTCTTGCTGCATGCTCAATAATATCCTTCCTTCTCATTTTTTGCATACGATGCTTAAAATTTTTTAAGACGTAGAAGAATTATAATCAGTATTGCATGAAAGGTTTTAGTAAATGTAATAGTAAATGTTTAAGTAAATTATGAGTCGTTATACTAACCACTTGTAACATCTGATAAAGGAGTTTTTGTTAATGTTTTGTAAGGATAATGAATACAACCTTCAGTTGTATTATTCTCTAACAAAGCTGAATAATTAACTCACGTATAAGAATTAGATGCATTTGCGAATCCTTTGGTTGTAAGAAAAGAATTTTCATCGTTAGTGTTAACAGAAGTTCCGGAAAGTGGAGTGGATAAAAAGTGATTGTTATGAGTTTCAAGATAATTTTCATCATGAAGATGACTAAAATTTTCTGGTTGAACATAGCTATGATCAATGTTGAATATAATAATTCCAACTTATGTAAGGACTGCAAATATTTAAAAGGTAGACATAAAAGATATTATTAACGGACTTTGTTATATGAGGTATTTAAAATGATATGACTAACCGTTGTAACACATGTCAAAGGTATTCTTGGTAATGTTAAGGATGAGGACAATCATCGTCATTTAATTGTTGTATCAACTTCGTATAGTTACGGTAACAACCTTTCTTTCTAGTTTGAGAAGTGTCACCGTTTCCATTTCAAAAAATGAAGTTTTTAACTAAACACTATTCTTTATTTATTAGTATGGTTTGCTTATAAATATAAAGATTAACCTAGTGTCTTGCTATAGAGAGTTAATCAAGTTTTTAGCTTATCAATAAGGTAAAATCAATTGCTTTTCGAGTATTTCAAAGTATATGAGGGAGGGACTGTTGAGTTATCCAATGCATGGTTTGATTATCTTTTTGGAAAAGTAATATAGTAAATAACTAACATCTAAGACTTAATATTTTTTAGATTAACACTAAAGATCTGCAGGTTAAATATAAAATATGAATGTTGATATAGTGTTAAATATGTAGCAATGTTGTAATAAAATTAAAAGTATGTATTACTTGTAACAATTAACAAAAATACATCATTAATAATAAAATAATATTTTTTCAATGAATGTTATTTCAATATGTTTACAATAAATAGCAAGTAAACATTTGCTGCCAAACAGGTTATATACATGTTGGATTGTTACAATGAATGTTAATTCAATAGGTTTACAATAAATAGCAACTCAACATTTGTTGTCAAACTGGTTATACACATGCAAAGGCATTGCGTAGCTTCTTTAAATGAACATGAAAAAGTGAGTTCAATATAAACATTAATAAATCAGGAATACTAACAAATACAACAGATTTCTATTTCTAATACCGACACATTTTTTATATTTTAGTCTCCAGAGGTTGTTACTTGTAATATGTAGTAAATCTGTTGCACTAAACATATTGATAACAAATAAAAGACTAAATAATGTTAGTGTGTTGACATATAAAAACATATTAATATATCATCCACCAAATGTCTATTATATCATATGCACTACGGCCCAAGAGTTTATAGATTTCTTTAACTAACATTACAAATGAAATGGTCCCACTTATGTCTTGAACCCTCACACGTACCTTGAATCCAAAGAAAAAAACAAAATGAAACTAATAAGTATTTGGTTATTACTTATATATAAAAGATATATTGTATTTGGATATAGAAAATACCTTGGAACAGATTTGGGAGAACGAATTTTACATTTGGGACAGTACAATACACCTACATATTCATCAACATCTACTTCTCCATCTTTTTCATCCAAAAACATACGTCTGTCAGAGTAACAACCTTCTTGCTACACTTGGAACATGCAACATAAAACCATCCATGATCTTGCTCAACAGATCTTATTGTACCGAGAACAACGTACATTGTTTCCTGCGAGTATATCATTATATGTTCCATTAAAAATACCATAAACAGTTATAGAACTAATTAGAATACCTTTTATAAATCAAAAACATCCTTAACATAATTCGTAACATTCCTGCTCAAAAATTCTTCACGTGAAGAATATACGGTCTGGCTGGACAATGGACCTGTAGAGATATGTGATGGCCCTTCACCACAATTTATTGGTTGACTGATAAAAACAGGTGATGAAAACATTCAACTCTTAAAAACATAAAATAATTTAATAAGTCACCAGTTTTTAGTAACATGCTAGTAATATACATTTTTTTGAAACTAGAAATTTCATCAACATCTTCGTTGATAAACAATCGAGTGCCAAAAAATGAATTCTGCATATTTGGGTTTCCTGTTGTCATCAGGTAAAAATATTTTGTGTAATCAATATATACGGGTTAATACTTCAAGTTTACAATCTCAAAACCGATCCTCTTGTTTTCTTTTACACCGTGATTTAAAATTTCCATGTCAGTTGTAGTAGTCGCATAGCCGATTACATCTAACTAAAACATAATACATATAAGGCAAAACGAAGGCTTTCTGAAAGAGGAGTAAATTCAAAGATAGAGAAACATAATACCAACAGTGTCTTCTATCTCTACATGCATGTTAATGATTTGGTGAAAATCAACAAACCGAAAACCATATGAAGGACCGTCGAATTCCAAACACCTTTTTAAATTTGTTTGACGGTAGAAATTGAGCTTAAAGGGAAGCTTGATCACAGGATACTTGAAGTTCATCTCGATCACCAACAGCAAACTTGGTAAGAAAAATGATACTGCCTTCTTCAAGTTGATTTTCAAAAGTAGCCATCAAAACCTTTTTAACTGATGCTTGGATCTTATCATCCTGATAAAGGTTGTTGTGCATATATTTAAAAATACAATAAATATTAAAACACAACATCATTATTTATAATCGAGGATGAAAAAATACCTTTTCATCCATTAAGATCATGCCAATCTGATACGACTGCTTCCATAACCGTAAAACGCGAACCCTCAATTTTCATGAATCATTATCAGCAGATATCTGAGAAATATAATTTATCTGATCTTTCTCCATTTGATATCACGAAGTAAACGTACGAAGGTGTGGAAGATTAAATCAAAAAATACGGTATTTAAGAAGATTGTGGATTGCATCGAACTCCGGAAATCGGAAAGGATCATATCTTTATAACCTTGATTAAAGAAAACTGTAGTAGGGATGAACGGAGTCCAAGCCGTCTCTTCGAATTCGGCTGGTAAGTAATGATGTTGCAGAGTGTTTGAATTTCAAATTTGAAATCGTTTTCGGCAAAAGGAAGCACGAAGAAATCGACATCAACAGGGAAAAATTTGACATCAGCATTACATCATTTTTGCTAATGTGGATAGCCTTAGATGTTGACACATCAGCTGCATTAACTCTCATTTATTAGATAAATAGATTATACTTTGAATATGTATTTATTAATTTTACGATTTTTTTTGTGTGAGCTTATAGCTCAACTGATACTCCATGATTATCATAAAGCTTAGGATTTGTGAGGTCATGAGTTCAAATCCTGTCCAAAGCGGTCAGTAGAGGGTTTTACCATATAGTGGGTTTCCTCCTAAGAAACAGGTGGATTTGCTCGATTCAGTGCTCGCCAACACCTGGGCTTTAGATACCAAGGAGTTGGTAGCGGACTGTGGTCGCAGCGCGTGGATTATTGGGTCGGTGGATCCATTTGGGCTATGAAGAAGCATGCCGCTGAGCCCTCGTTAGCTGTTAAAAAAAATTACTACAATTAAACTATCAGTTAATACGACAATCTGTATGCTACTGCATTTAGCAAATAAAAACTAAAATAATAATAATTTGATTATTAATTTGTCAACCCGTGAATTAAATTAACAAAATGCATTACATATCCAATTTCTTCTAGGATCGTGAGCGTTGACATGTATTATTTTCAAAAAAAAACACTCATTCATAGACTTCAACAAAGGGTCGAAGTACCTGAGATGACAAAATACGTGTTCAAATGCTTTCTCTTAAACGTCTAAAAGTTTTACTGGACCAAATTAAAGGCAATATTAAATTACACAAATATTCCCTATAATTTTGATATAAGTAATATTTTGTGAGTTTAAATTCTTTTTTTTTTCAGTTTATAATTTTTTTTTTGGTTTTAAAACTAATTAACCTTTGTAAAAGAATATATTAAATTTGCGTAAAGAAACGACTTAAATTTTCTCATAAATCGTAAGTCGACGTAATGGAGAATTATGTTAAATTTGGTTAATTAAGAATATACAAAAATTGATTTTAAAACTAACCTGTGTTAAATATTTTGAAATGAATATTTAAGAATTATAAAATGATATGAAGTATAAATGATTTTGTATAAGTAATTTAAGTAATAAAAATGATTACCTTTTTAGCTTTTGTTTATTAATAAGTTTTTTTTAAGATTTTGGATACAAAAAATTGTTTTGAAATTATGTCAGTTTTTGAAAACATAGGGTTATTACTCATATATCATAAAAGTTAAATAAAAAAACAGCAAATAGTTAATAACGAAGATTTCAAAGTATAATGATACTTTTAAAATAAAATACTATTGAACTTTGGTAAACAATAATATAATTTGGTTTTAAACTTTTATTTTCTAAAAGTTTAATTAAAAAACATGTTTCCAAAAAAATGTCAGTTTTTAACATGTATGTTATCGTTTAAAAACTTATGTTCATTTTTTTTCAAACAATGTTTTATAATAATTTTATTTTAAAAAAAATATTTCTACACTATTCTTATTTTAAAAAAATAGAAATATTTCATATTCTATAAAAATTTAATATTTTATGATATTTTGTTTTTTAAGTGTCTTTTTTTCGATACAAATATTTTTTAATAAATTAAGAAATTAATTTATAAAAATAGTATTAAACGAGAGACATTTATTTATTTAATAAAAGAAAGAGGACATGAAATTAGTATAAGAATGTTCTAGAATTCACACATGTGTAAGTTTTTTTTTTTAATTTTAAAGATATGTTTGTAGGTTGCTAGACTAGGGGAATATGTCACCTAATAGTAATTCTGTTTGTCTAAGTGTTATTATTAAGTTATTAAAAAAAAATATTTTTAAAATTACTCAACTTTCTTTAAGTTCTCCAATTATGTATAAATAATAATATGAATTGTGTTACGAACTACATAAGAATTATTTAGCACTGCATGTTAGTTATCGGGTAATTAATTAGCAAGTTAAATAGACAATGAAAACTTCTAACATTCTTTATAAGTAACGCTAAACTATCATTAGACACTCAAGATAATACCCTATTATATAATAGCTGTGTTTTGTTTTTAAAAAAAAAAAATTCATAGTAACAAATTTTCGGCTATGTAATATTTTTATAAAAAAAAATGTATGGCTTCTATGTGTTTTCGACAAAACATATTTGCTACGGTTTAAAAAGTGTAAGAGAAAAATTCGGATTTGTTTTAGGAAAAAATATAGAAAATCCCACAAACCTGCTTACGAATCAATCACAAATAATAAGAACCGTTTTACAAATAAATTTCAAAGTACAATAAACTAAATTTACAAGCATAATTTGTATGTTTAATCTACAATATTATAATATACAACCAAAAAATATCAAACACACTACTACTAACTGCTTTAACACAACTTTATCACAAAATTATGATTTTATTTTGTAGGAAGCTTGATTCAATCACCGCTTGAGGAAGAAGAAAAAGAAAAAAAAAAAAAAAAATCTGTCCAAAATTTCCGTGGAAGCTATCCAGTTTTTTAATAATGATGCAAACTAAATCTTCAATCGACCAAAATTTCGTTAGGAAAAAACAAAACTAAGATTTAGAATCCACCCACTACGTCGAGTTTGATATACTGAAGTGAACCATATAATAATCTCATAAAAGACACGTTATTATAACGATTGAAAAATTATAAAAATATTATATATATAGGGGACGGTTAACGTACATATTAGTGTTAACGTTCTAAACATAGGAAGCCACAGGAATGCGCCATTTGTCATTAGGGTAAGGGGTATTATCGTCCATATAAAATTACAGACCGTGATTTTCAAAATTACAGACTGACATTTAACACCCACTATCATGGACCATCGGGATAATCACAGACCAATAATTACGGACCACATTATATAACAAAAACAGACCGTATTTTAACACACATAATCAAGGGCAAAATGTATAATCACGGACCAATAATCACGGACAACGTTATATGAAAATCACGGACCGTCATCTAACATGCATGATCAAAGGATCAATTGCATAATTACGTACCAATAATTACGTACCAAGCGTAAAAATCACGGACTAAGTAAAAAAAATTTAAAAAAACTATAAAATACTATACTCAAATTAAAGATAATAAAATTCTCAATTTTATGGTGTAATTTTTTTAAAAAAATAATAAAGCATGTAAAAGTTATTTAATTTTTAAAAAACGAGTGGAACTTGTTGTAACATTATAAAATGTGGTTGTTTCCTCTTTTGCCCTTCCAGTTATATTTTACACTTATTTTGTGGAAAAAGTTGTATAAAGTGGGGACCACTAAATCTTGACCATTGATTACTTTGATCAAAGGGTGCAGAATCCATCCTACGTTTAGTACGTTAAGAAGCATATGTATTTGATCCGGCCTCCTATATATATATATATATATATATATATATATATATATATATAGGGTAATGTTCTAATATTAACCCTCTCTTACGGCGATAACCCATTAACTTTGCCAAAAAATAGCCGAATTTTGAATTTTTTTTAAACATCATTGTAACACAATTTGAACACCATGTTCTTTTATGAGTTTGGGTTAATTCATTACCGTTTGGGCTCTTACAGTACTGTAGGTGTTAAAATATTTAAAACTTACAGTACTGTAGCAAAAAACTTACAACGATTATATTTTTTAAACGGTGATGAATTAGCCCAAACTCAAAAAAGAACATATTGTTCTAATTGTGTTACAATGATGTTCAAAAAAAAAATTCAAGATTCGGCTTCGTTTTGGCAAAGTTAATAGGTTATCGCCGTAAGAGAGGGTTATTATTTGATCCCAATCATATATATATATATGTTAGATACAAATAATGATTCATTCATGTAATAAAGAAACAAAAAAGGGAGTCGACGTATCTGCAAACATTTTGCTTTGAAGCAAGCAAATTAAGCCTTGTTTTTTTTACCTTTAAAAGCCTAAAAACCGTCTTATCAGATGCTCACTGGGCGTGGCACACCGCCCCCCTTGGGGCGTGATTGGGGCTTGATTGGCTCACGGTGAGCAGAACAACGGCGTGGTTGAGGCTGGGGGGTTGGGTTTCGACCGTTGGAGCATTTAAAAAAAAAAATTAAATAAAACCTATATATAAAATCATCACAAACCCTCTAATATTCACACACGTACACTCTCTAAAATCTTCACACCTCACAAAAAAAAATAAACAAAAAAGTAGTATTTTTATAAAGATGGAGTTTCTACGGGAGGATGACGATTTTAGCGAAGGAGAAGATTTTTTAATCGAAGCCGCACAACTTACTCTCGACATCATCAGACAACAAGTTGAAAGACCTGTTCTAACTAGAAGAGCACGGATTAATCGAGATCGTCTTGGAGCTCACGAACGTCTTGTTGAAGATTATTTTTCAGAAAATCCGAAATACCCCGAACATTTATTTCGGCGTCGGTTTCGTATGAGTCGAAGTCTTTTTTCACGAGTGAGTAATGATTTGGAACAAAAGTATGACTTTTTTCAACAACGGTGCGACGGAAGAGGAAAGATCGGGTTTTCCGGTCTTCAAAAGTGTACTTCTGCAATACGGCAACTAGCCTACGGCACTAGCAGCGATTCTTTTGATGAGTATTTACAGATGTCTGAGCGAATGGGGCGGGAATGTGTTTATAAATTTTGTAAAGGCGTAATTAGGTTGTACGCGAAAAAATACTTGAGGAAACCAAATTCATATGACATCCAACAGATTTACACGTTTCATGAAAAGGTTCATGGTTTACCCGGTATGTTAGGTAGTCTCGACTGCACCCATTGGGAATGGGACAATTGTCCAACAGCTTGGCGAGGTCAATTCCAACGAGGCGACCATCCAAGACCGACTTTTATGCTAGAAGCTGTTGCGTCTCAAGATCTTTGGATATGGCATGCCTTCTTTGGTGCATCGGGATCGAACAATGATATAAATGTTCTAGACAGTCGCCGATTTACAACGATCTTATTGAAGGCAAGGCACCCGGGCCGCAGTTTATCTGCAATGACACAACATACAAATACGGGTATTATTTAGTCGATGGTATTTATCCACAATGGGCTACTTTCGTGAAATCGTTTACATCCCGACAAACTGACGATGAAAAACGTCTGTATTTCCAGAATCGTCAAGAGGGTGCAAGAAAGGATATTGAACGAGCATTCGGAGTTTTAAAGAAAAAGTGGCACATGATTCAACACCCTGCTAGAGCATGGAAGCCAAGTCGTATCCGAAACGCGTTATACGCATGTGTGATACTACACAACATGATAATTGAAGACAACGGTCGAGCGATATGTGAATTTTATGAAGAAGACGATCCGAATTTGTTGGAGCATGTGGAGATCAACGAGGAAGAAAAACAAGCAAACCGTCGAATGCTTCGCAACGAGGATACACATGCCAACCTCAAAGCCGATTTGATTGAACATTTATGGAAAAATCGTTTTTATTAGTTTGTATTTTTTTTTAATTTTTTTATTAGTTTGTATTTTTTTTAAATTTTTTTATTAGTTTGTATTTTTTTTTAATTTTTTTTATTAGTTTGTAATTTTTTATTAATTTGTAATTTGTTTTTATTAATTATATCTCAAATTAAATTAAAAAGGAATGATGACGTGAAGTGAGTGGGTTAATGGGACATTTCCACCAAAATGGTGGGGTGAGTGGTTGTGGTGAGTGCTTATGTGGCGCCTACGTGGCGCACACGTGGAGTGATTGGGGCGCCTTGGCACACCCAATAGTCTAAAGGGCGTTATAGCTAAATCATTAAATTAAACAAAGATTAAAAGTAAAAACTTTGAACAACATGCATACCACGCGGTGATGTTAAGTCGTAATTCAATCAAGTGTATTAAAATTAAAGGTAAGAGATAACGATTATTTGGTAACTACAAGAAATACTAAAAAAATATTTTTACTTTTACTAATATTAAGTCGCTCTTAAAGCGAAACCTGTATAACTTCGTCAAGATCAATTCGAATCTATTATATTTTTTCTAACATCATTGGAATGCATATAGAACATTTTTGTTCTTTTATATGTATATGTAAATTCATTAACATTTAAGAGTTAAAATTATTGTAAGTTTTTGAATCTAAGCAGTTACACTGATGTAAGCAAAAACTTACAATAATATTAACTCTTAAACAGTGATTGTTAGATCAAGTTGAACACTTGAAACAACACTTAAAAACTACTTCTATCAAAGGTTAACATATGCAAAATATCTTTTAGAATGATCTCACAAAACGATGAAACATTGAGAAAGAACCCACATGTTACTTCAAGTTCAGGTATATTAACTCAAATATTTTAAGGTTATAAGACTCAATACTTGAACTCTAACCTCAGTAGTTCATAATAAGAGATTATATACTAAATGCTACAGTTCTATTCTTGTAGTAATGCTAAGTTGGACAAATACTAGAAAACAAACTAAAACTTATTCTTGTAAAATATTTGGCTTGACAGGCCAGTCATATTAATTACACTTATCATAACATCACACATGACGTCACTGACCTTTGCATTAATTTTCAAGATTACAATAATCATTAATGATATTGTTCTTCATATGATCTTCTGTAGTCATTACTGATTTAAGAGTTGTATGTTGGTATGTGAAATATCACAAGAATGTATTATAATTTATTTTTGACAGTGAAAATCAGCTCTACAACTTTCCTTTAATGTATCTTCAACATCGGCAGTTGTTGGTAAGCCTTTTATGATCTTACAGTCTTACCTAAGCTAATGCTACTAAAAGTTTTTTCTCATCTTAGTGACTTTGCTCTTCTCTTGTCAAGCCGTTGAGTAAGCCTTCCTGCTTTATGGTTGCTTGTGTTGATGAAAGGAAGCTCAACTAAGTCAAATGTGCTTAGGAAAGAGAGAGCCATTATCTGAACCTTTGTAAGCTTTGTGATACCACTGTTCTTCAATTTTAGTGTTTAATATGTATCAAAGCTTAATTCAATGATTGGTATGTGCATGTTTATGGGCACAGGCATCCTTTCACTAGACATACTGGCTACAGATTTCATTCTCTTAAATCTCGCAAGCACAAGAGCATTTTTATGGATTTTCATAGTGCCATGTGCCTCATTCCTCTCCTTCCTCGGCTTCCTCTCTTTCTTCAACTTCCTCTTTACCCTAATTGTCACACCCCCACCCCATGTCACCTCTTGATGATGTCACTGAACACTCTAATAAGGTCGCAGAAGCACAGTGGTGATGTCTTAGAGATGGGTGTGACTTACTTGATCCGATATCATAACACACAGATTATCTTAAAGATAATATGTTACAAAGGTTTTGTCATCACAACCATAATTACAGTTTACAACTAAGTTTAATACACAAGCCAAATTATTTAATTACAAGTGTCTAAACGTGCAATCTCGCCGATGATCACGGTCTACCTGCAAAAGATTTGATTTTGGAAAGGTCAGCACAAAGTTGGTGAGTTCGTAATGTTTAAGTTAAACAATATGATATGATATGCAAGTTTTCGATACACAGAGTTCAAGATAACCACGGGATCCATATCTAGTTCCTTTTGGACACATCTACGTTTTACGAAGACACCACCCATCGGTAATATCTTTATGCCTCATTATCTTAATGTTTATCACTAACATTAAAAAAGTGTTTCGTAAATAGGTAACAAAGATTCACAGCAAGGGGAGTTATAAGCTCCTAGCAAATGGGTTGCCAGCCGATAGTACTATCAATGTTTCATGTTCGGCCCCACATGGGTTCACTAGATAAATTTCGAAGGATGAGGACTTTTTGATACTGTGATAAAGAGCTAACGGCAAAATCCCGTGAAATCTTACAAAAGTCACATGAAATCACACATATAACAGTGATACATATCATATGTTCAAGAAATGTTTCATAGTAATACCCTGATGTTTATAAAACATAAAAAAGAAAAGGGGTTGTACAAAACTCACCTGAAGTCTCAAAGATAGCAGAATATCGTATAGACTGGCAGTAATACGTAAATTCTTCATTAGTTTATGTTTAATAAGTTATTTATGTTTTAATTTACTAATTAGATCTTTATGAACGTTCAATAGCAAAGACATTGCCTTGAAAGTCATCAAACCGATATTAACTCTTTAATTAGTTGTTTTAATGTAATATCATACAATGTATGATAATGTAGGATCCTATACTGATTCAGGTTCCTAATACAAAGTTGATGACTCATTCGATTCATCAGGATATTCTCAGATTAACCAATTAGGTATTGTTGTTGATTATAGTACTGAAACAGTTTCTAGATGGATTTATGGCTTAGGAATAATCAATCCTGGTTATTGATTATCCAGATATCATGAAACATAAGAATGTGACAATGGAATAGGTTTAACAACCATGTTCAACGTACTAATTTGACTGTTATCATAAACATCAGATAACTATTCCAATGATTATCTTAATGATTGTGATTAGTTTGAAATACTTGGATTTAACATTGCATTTCAAAGATTGATCAAGATAATGACATACATTGTTACAATCAAATGGTTTAAACCATTATAATCATAGTTATAGTTTCATGATAACCGAGCATTACAACGGACCAAAACAAAAATTTAACCATTAACATATCAATTTCTTCGTTTATAATAATTCCTAGACATTATCTAGGCAATAATCCACAACTCTAACTATTGCATTATGTTCAAAAACAAGATCTAATGAAACTATTATCAAACTAGTATGATGAAGCGAATCGTTACCTAATCGAACGGGTTTCTAAGACAGAAATGATGATCAGCACTTGTAGATACCTTCCTTGGTGCGATCCAGACGTTTCGGTAGCTTTAAAACTGAGATTTGATGGTTGAAAGTCTAAGTTTTCGTCTGTAAGAGAAGGTATGTTCGAGAGAAATGAAACAATATGAATGTTTGAATGAATCTGATATTTCATTCTGATTCACCAAACCGCCATAGGCCTCGCGAATCGCCTAGCGGGGGGTTTGGTGCTAGGCGTACCGCGAAGGACTACGGAGTCTCAGATTTTTTACATCCGCGTGCACCGCCTAGCGTGGCCCACACGGTTCCCCAGATTTTGATATTTTTGTATTTTTTTTCGTTTTATGATTCTGGAGAATCCGGAACTCCGTTTCGCACATGGTTTTCACCAACGTTCACGATTTCTCGCATACTTTCAACCTGTAATAATCACAATTGCTAAATCAACGTGGATTTCAAGACGATGATATGTGCTTTCATCGATAATGACGTAATCTTCAAACTCAATTGCCACACTAATTCTCATCCATCATTGATGTTCATCAAGATCAAGGGTTGTTGTTTTGGATTGGAGAAACCCTTGTCTTTGATAACTACGGAGATAGGCATATGGTCATCTGACGGACTGAATGGAGGAGTTACAGGCTCATCTTTTGGCTACAACATGTTGAACACCTCTTCAAAATTACTACCCATGCATCCTTAAAAGCAGTTTCCGAGAGTGATTTGGAGTAGGCCCTCTTTTAAGTTCTGGCCTTTCCTTCGGATTGAAGGATTTGGTGTCACATTTAGGGTTTTCAGTAAACTTAAATGTGTCAAACTGTAATAAACAAATATTCAAGGAAAAATTTTGCCAAAATATATACCTATGAATACATACCAATACAACTTGATGAATAAATAGATATAGATCATTTCAAATTTATTTAATAAGATAAACATTTTAAAGAATATACTAAATCTTATTACACGCACACATATATATAACCAAATGCGAGAATAATTATGAACCTTGTTAGAAATATATTCTAATAAGTTAAAATTATACTAAAGTAAAATATTTATAAGTTTACTACATTAAAACAAATATATATATAATGTATAACCCCAGGGTATATATATATATGTTAATTTATACATATATTTTAATACGAATAATTTAATAACAATTAGTTTAAATTATTAAATTTCATTCAAACAAGTCAAATAATTAAAAACTACAAAGCTTTGTTAAGTTATAATTAATTGGTGATAGTTTATAAACGTTTATAATAATTTGTAATATAAAATAATAATATATAATCTAAAGTACTAAAAATGGTAATTTTTGAGAATTAAATTTAAGTTATAAGGAACTTTGAATTAAAATTAATCAATATGAAAACTAGAGGGGAAAAAGTGTCATTTATGGAAGTCCTTTTCCCATTCTCCCCCACTACCTCGTTTTTCCGGCAGCCTGGTAGCCGGAATCCGGCCAAAAATTCCGGCCAAGTGTTTAACACACGAATTCTGACCCCCTTGACTCACCATTTGATCGGGTTTTTGATGCCAAATGACCCAAATTCGATTTATAACGTTTCTAGCGCATTAACACACAATAAAAACAACCTTTAATCGACTTTTGATTAACCCAAACGTAAGCTTTAACTCGTCAATTGAAATCGAACGTTTTGAATGAATTAATATCAAAACCATAGGTTTTTCACTCATAACTTCATTTCAAATGAAGCCGTACTCACAACTCTCTCTGTAATTGACTAGAACTCGTGGAATCGATTCAAACACATTCGCGACTGAGGCTTGCTACAACTCGCTCAATTCTCAATCAATCCAGGTAATTCTTGTTGAATTCTGACCCCTTGACTCACCATTTGATCGGTTTTTGATGCCAAATGACCCAAATTCGATTTATAACGTTTTAGCGCATTAACACACAAAAAAACAACCTTTAATCGACTTTTGATTAACCAAACGTAAGCTTTAACTCGTCAATTGAAATCGAACGTTTTGAATGAATTATATCAAAAACCATAGGTTTTTCACTCATAACTTCATTTCAAATGAAGCCGTACTCACAACTCTCTGTAATTGACTAGAACTCGTGGAATCGATTCAAACACATTCGCGACTGAGGCTTGCTACAACTCGCTCAATTCTCAATCAATCCAGTAATTCTTGTTGCATTAGATTCATTTTATGTTGTAGAACAAAAGCCCTAATCTTGATACCTAACACGAAACTATCCGATCGTATTTGGATTATGATATTCTAGGGTTCATCGTTAATTTGGGGATTTCTGGGAAAGTGGTTATTAAAAAATTCTGAAAAATTTACAAAAATTATAATTCATGCTTATAAACATTCTAGAATAATTGAAAGAATTTTTGGGTTTTATTTTATAAAAGGTTTATATTTTAATGTTAAAATCTAAAGATAAAGAGAATGACTATAATTTATAAAAATAATTTAAAATTTCATAAATTTTTTCTAATATTTCTATATTAATTTTTTCCTATCTTTTATTTAATGAATTTTTTATTTAAAATAAAACACTTTGTTTTTTTATTATTTTTCAAGATTAATTTATTATGAATTATTTCGAAATGCATATACATGTTTTTCGAATATTTTAAATTAAATAATCTGAATAATAATAATAATAATAATAATAATAATAATAATAATATAGAACCCTATTTTATTGATTAATTTGAAAAAATATTATCTAGATTATTATCAGGTGATAAAACATAATAACATTTATATAACTCAAAGAATTGTATTTAAACAAACTTATACAAATATTTTATTTGTTAAATGCAATAAAGTATTAGCTACATAACATATTCATTAAACCTTTCTTTATAATTATTTAAAATTATAAATGGGGGGTTTAGGAATTCCAAATTTGGGTATTTGCCTTTTAGGAGGATCCATTAGGAAAAAACATTGATTTTTTAGGTTTATATGAACTTTAGAACTTATACAAACTCATATTGTATTATAGGGTGAGTTGTGATTTCACAAACCTTCATCCTCACTCAAAGAACTTCTTGTGATCAAAGCTTAACATGTGAGTTTTTCTCATACTTCCATTTTTACCTTTGTAAATTCTGAGAATGTCACATATATCTTATTTCAAACTCGAGTGTGTTCATAGAGTCAAAACATGACGCTAATACTTAGTTCTGGTATATTTTTTAGTGTTATGTGAATTACTTGAATGACAGAACATGTGAATACTTGGAATTCTTGTATGCAAAATCATTATACATAAAAGTAGCCTAAGAATGGTTAGATACCTTCTTCGTTTAGACTTTGGTCTTTTTGCTAAAAAGGTGAAATGTGTACATTTACAAACTTGTATATTAGCTAACTTAATTAAGGCTTTGCAAACCTTGATTTGCAAGTTATGTTATATTACATATTTGAGGACAATTGTAAAAGACAAAGAACATTGGAATGAACTTAATTACTTATACATGTTGAATGACTAGTACTTTTGATGACTTGTTATAAATTCATTAGGTTTAGCATGCTTCTAGAGTACTTGTAAGAACATAGACTTAGGCTTATTACCATTTAGACTTTGTATTGCATCTCTTTATATATATATATCTGTGTGTGTGTGTGTATTATAACTGAATGAGTGCTCACCAGCTATGTAAATAGTTGATCATATGTATTTTACATACGTGACAGGTTGATTGAAGAACATGAAGACATGAGTTAGGCATTAGTGGACTTAGTTAACAAAATAAACAACGTTATGTATATTTGGATTATCATTTGTAATGTTGAATTGATTTTATGTTTTGGTTTGAGGGAGATTGTGTTATGTATTAATGGGAATGTAAAATATTGAAATTTACAAGTTGCACCAGGATATTTTGAACAATGAAACTCGC
>SZYD01000273.1:0-57152 GCA_009363875.1 Mikania micrantha
CGCCTAGAAGACGGCATCATTTGCTACCACCACCACCGCAGTCACCTCACTCCTCACCCTACACCACCTAGTTCTCTTCACCTACCTCCTCCACCTCCGCCACCACCCAACCATGAGTCGGATCCTGCTACGATTGCACTAGCCACGTGCTGACCAGTCAACTGAGAGAAGTCATCCCTGATATGATGAATAGGATTCACTCCAACAGTGGGAACCACACTGGCCAATCATTTGGTGAAGGCAGTGGCAACACCAGAAACCAGCAAGATTATTCTTACAAGAATTTTGTAGGATGCAAGCCACCTACATTCAGTGGCAGTGAGGGAGCAGTCGGATTGATCCAATGGATCTAGAAGATGGAGACAACTCTTGATATCAGTGGCTACCCTGATCAGTACAAAGTCAAGTATGCTGCTGGCTCGTTCAACAAGCGAGCACTGACTTGGTGGAACGCTCAAGTCCAAGTCAGGGGAAGAGATGAGGCATTGTCTATGCCTTGGGAGGACTTCAAAACCATGCTGAGAGCAGACTTTTGCCCAAGAAACGAGCTGAAGAAGGTTGAAACTGAGCTACTCAACCTTGTCATGATTGGTGCTGGGCATCTGGCCTACACCACTAGATTTCACGAGCTGGCCACCTTGGCACCGGATATAGTGCAAACACTGGAGAAACGCATCGAGCGGTATGTCGGGGGACTGCCGGCTTGTGTTCAAGGTCATGTAATCGCTGCTCATCCAACTACCTTAGAGATGGCTGTTACTCTGTCATCAACACTGACAGACGTGATGGTTGCCTCTGGGGCACTGAAGAAAGAAGCTAAAGCAGCAAAGGTTGGTAGTTCAAGAAAGCCGGATAAACGCCCGGCTAAGCAACAAAAGGCGGTCAAGAACTTTGCTGCGACCACTCAAACACCGATGTCTAATCAACCACCACCACTACAGATCAAGCGGCCTTACACTGGCATAGCACCTTTGTGCAACATCTGTCAGTATCATCATCCACCAACTTCCCAGTGCCGAAAATGCAACAACTGCGGGAAGCTTGGTCATTGGGCCGCTCAATGCAGAGGCACATGGAACTAGAACAGAAACAACAATGCAGCTACAACAGCTGCTACTGACAACAGGTCTTGCTACAACTGTGGAGAGCCTGGACACTTTTCTTGGGATTGTCCCAAGAAGAATCAACCAAGGGCTCGAGTGGCTAGAGGGCGAGCTGTTTAGATTGGAGTTGCTGTTGCTCGACAAGACCCGAATGTGGTCACGGGTACATTTCTCCTATCTGACTTTTATGCATCTATATTATTTGACACTAGTGCGGATCAGAGTTTTATCTCATCCGACTTTGCATGCCATCTTAATCATGTTGTGGAGTCCTTGGATTCTCCTTATACTATTGAGATAGCAAATGGCCAACAGATAACAGTTGACACAGTACTTAGGAACTGCTCACTAACACTTGGCGATCACACATTTTCCATCAATTTGATACCGATGGACCTGGACAGTTTCGCTATTATTGTCGGAATGGATTGGCTATCTCTAAAAAGAGTTGAGTTCGTCTGTTCTGAAAAGCTACTACGTATCCCAGTTGAGAACAATCAGATCTTGGAAATTCATGGAGATCAAGAAAACCGCAGTGTCAAGATAATATCCTGCATGAAGGCACGAAAGCTTCTAAGGAAACAGTGCATCGCATTCCTAGCTCATGTTGTGGAGAAAGACAAGAAAGCGATCAAGATTCAAGATGTACCAGTTGTAAAAGACTTTGCAGACGTGTTTCCGGATGACTTACCGGGACGCCACCTGAACGATCAGTGCAGTTTCGAATCGATTTATTTCCGGGAGCGGTTCCTGTGGCTAAATCTCCTTATAGACTCGCACCATAAAAAATGCATGAACTGTCTAATCAATTACAGGAACTACTAGACAAAGGATTCATTCAACCGAGTTTCTCACCATGGGGAGCTCCGGTTCTCTTTGTCAAGAAGAAGGATGCATCTTTCAGAATGTGTATCGATTACAGAGAGCTTAACAAACTCACCATCAAGAATCGGTACCCGTTACCGAGGATTGATGATTTGTTTGATCAGTTACAGGGAGCTCAGTATTTCTCAAATATAGACATGCGATCTGGTTATCACCAGCTCCGGATTCAAGAGGAAGACATACCCAAGACGGCCTTTCGTACCCGATATGGTCACTACGAATTCATGGTGATGCCATTCGGATTGACGAATGCACCGGCAGTGTTCATGGATCTAATGAACCGGGTGTGCAAGCCATACCTAGACCAGTTTGTTATCATCTTTATTGATGATATACTGATTTACTCAAGAAGCGAGAAGGAACATGAACTACACCTCAAGACAATCTTGGAACTTCTGAAGAACGAACAACTTTATGCCAAATTCTCCAAGAGTGAATTCTGGTTAAGAGAAGTTTAGTTCTTGGGTCATGTGATTAACAAAAATGGTATTCATGTGGATCCTGCCAAGATTGAAGCAATCAAGAACTGGGATGTGCCCACAACTCTGACATAGATCAGATCATTCCTGGGATTGGTGGGTTATTAAAGGAGATTCATTTTGAATTCCTCTAAGATAGCCTTGCCTCTCATAAAGTTGACACAGAAGAGTGAACCATTTGTGTGGACACGAAAACAGGAAGAGGCATTCCAAACACTGAAACAAAGATTGTGAAATGCTCCAATCTTAACACTCCCAGAGGGCAATGATGACTTTGTAGTATACTGTGATGCTTCCCATCAGGGACTCGGTTGTGTTTTTATGCAACGAGACAAAGTTATTGCCTATGCATCAAGATAGTTGAAGATACACGAGAAGAACTATACAACACATGACTTAGAACTGGGAGCTGTTGTCTTTGCTTTGAAGATTTGGAGACACTACCTGTATGGTACCAAGTGTACTATCTTCATAGATCACAAAAGTTTACAGCACATATTTGATCAAAAGGAGCTTAACATGTGACAGAGACGTTGGGTAGAGCTCTTGAACGATTACGATTGTGTGATCAAATACCATCCGGGCAAAGCGAATGTCGTTGCAGACGCTTTGAGCCGGAAGGAAAGGGTCAAACCCTTATGCATTAGAGCAATGGGAATGACTGTGCAAACAAGTTTGAGAGATCAAATTCTACAAGCACAACAAGAAGCTATGGCAAGGAACAACTTGAAACATGAGCTCGATTGTGGAGCCTAGAAACACTTTGAGATGAAGCAAGATGGAGTTATCTACTTTCAGGATCGTGTATGGATCCCGGCTGTAGATAAACTTCAAACACTCATCCTTGACGAGGCACACAAGACACGTTACTCTGTTCATCCTGGTGCTGATAAGATGTACCAAGATCTTAGGTCATTTTATTGGTGGCCGGGTATGAAGAAAGATGTGGCTACTTATGTTGGCAGATGCCTAACATGTGCCAAGGTCAAAGCTGAACACCAGAAACCGTCAGGTTTGCTGGTACAACCGGAGATACCACAATGGAAGTGGGAACAAATAGCTATGGATTTTATTACCAAGCTACCCCGTACTTCCAACGGGCACGATTCTATATGGGTCAGCATTGATCGATTGACCAAGTCCGCACACTTTTTGCCGATCAGAGAAAACTACAAGATGGAGAAGCTAGCAAGACTATATGTCGATGAAATAGTAGTACGGCACGGGGTACCGTTGTCTATTATTTCAGACCGGGACAGCCGATTCACATCGCGGTTCTGGCAATCATTGCAACAATCTCTAGGGACAAGTGTCAACTTGAGCACTGCTTATCATCCACAAACGGATGGCCAAAGCGAGCGAACGATTCAAACCCTAGAGGATATGTTGAGAACATGCATCCTGGACTTTGGGGGAAGTTGCGATAAACATTTACCACTCATTGAATTCTCCTACAACAATAGCTACCACAGGAGTATTGGATATGCTCCGTTTGAAGCACTCTATGGTAGAAAAATGTCGGTCTCCAGTTTGTTGGACCGAAGTGGGAGACAACAGAATCACTGGCCGAAACTTATTCAGGAAACTACTGATAAGATTGCCCAGATTCAACAGAGATTACAAACAACACGTAGCCGCCAAAAGAGTTATGCAGACAAACGACGAAAGCCTTTGGAATTCCAAGTGGGTGACCAAGTCATGTTGAAAGTGTCCCCGTGGAAAGGCGTGGTTCGTTTTGGGGCTAAAGGCAAACTAGCACCAAAGTATTCAGGCCGTTCGAGATAACTCAACGGATTAGTCCTGTGGCATACAGACTCAAACTTCTTGACGAACTCAGCAGGGTACACGATGTATTTCATGTATCCAATCTCAAGAGATGTCTAGCTGATGAATCATTAATCATACCTATAGAAGAGATACAAGTGGATGAACAACTACATTTCATTGAAGAACTTGTAGAAATTATGGATCGTGAAGTCAAGAGACTGAAACGAAGTCGTATTCCTATTGTAAAGGTTTGTTGGAACTCCAAGCGCGGACCAGAATTTACCTAGGAGCGTGAGGACCACATGAAGACAAAGTATCCTCATCTGTTTGAAGAAGTAGTGCCCGACAATGATGCTTAAATTTCGGGACGAAATTTCTTTAACAAGGGGAGACTGTGACAACCAGTACCTGATCGTCCGGAAAGTCCGTACGGTATGTGTACTTTCACTATTTACTGCGTGTAAATACAATGTGTAAACAGTTGTGTGATAACAGAACTCAGACAACAAACAACAGTTGTATGTGTTTAAGTGAAAAACTTAAATACAGTAAATACAACAACTCATAACAAACAACACTTGTATGTGTTTAAGTGAAAACTTGAATACAGGAAATACAACCACTCATGAGAAACAACAAGGTGTAAACAAATGACAAGAACATATCAGTTGCGATCTGATATCCACAGATGACATAAATCAGATGGCCGACAAATCAGTACGAAAACAAGGTGAATTCAAGGTTAACAATGTGAAAACATGAAAGTTTAGTTAGGTCCGTCAGTGAGGAAATACAATCTAAAACATAAGTTCAATATTGTTTTAAAATAACAAACTGACAGCGTGTTCACGTGGGTGACGATTCACACAAACAGATCTGTGAGTTTAACGTTCTGAAATGATAAATGAAAAGTAGAAAACAAAAATCAGAAAGTGAAACCCTCGTCGTGTTCGTTCGGGTGACGATTCGAACGAATACGCACGAAGGTGACGAGATCTGACGAAACCTTTAAAATAACGTTTCGATAACATATTTGAAGAAAAATAAATTTAAAGGATTTACTAGGAATAACCACTTTCAAATTGTTAAATTAAAACCATTTATTTAGAATACGTAAAATACGCGCGTAAAGTGACGAAAACGTAACAAAAATGAAAATCGAGCAAACGAAACGAACCCGAACACACCCGGGGTATAAATACCCTAAATGAGCCAACAACCTCATTTATTTCTTCTCCTCTCTCTCCCTACAATCAAAATCCCAGAACTCTCTCTCTCTATAGAAATTTTGAACTTCAAATCACAAGATCTCCTCCAATACTTGATGAAATTGTGCATTCTTGGTGTCTAAACGAAGCTACAATCACCCTCTACACGAAAGTACAATTGATCTGAATTAGAACCCACTGATTCTGAGGTAAAATGACTCTCGAAGTCACGAAAAACTAGGGTTTTCAACCCTTTTATTCGAACCATGACCTAACCGACCCTAGACCTCCTCATTCGAACCCTACACCTCTAAAAACTAGTTCTTGCACAAAACCGTCACTGAAGATCATCATTGATCACACCTAGAGTTTGAAAAACCTACCTGGGCGGCGGCGGCCTGTAGCCTGACCGAAAGCCAAGGTCCGAATGAGGAGGGGCAGCTGATTGAAGCAGCGGTCGAAAGAAGATCCCGAAAGAAACTAGGCCGAAGGGGATAACCGACCAAACCAGAATTCATTCGCAAGGGGGGCTATAAATCTAAGTTTATACTATAAATCTTAAAATATAAATCTACGTAGCAATTACTTCAAGCTTAATAAGGACAACATCTAAAATCTTAAACTATAAATCTAAGTTTATACTTAGGTTGATTTACAAAGTTTCCTATCAATACAACTAACTATCATATCATGATAATGTTTTAGATTTTAGAGAATGGGTTTAAGGCAAACATAGGTAATAAAGACCAAGTCTTTAATCACAACTGAAACGATGTGCTAAACTTAATCTAATTTGGTTAAGGGTTAGTATGTCCCATCACAAAGGAATTAAGATCAAGCAATAACATGAGGCCTCAAGTGTTAACCAATGTTAGGGCTAACACATAGACACACACAAATACCTATAACTGATACTCATAAGTTACAACCATCGTGAAATCAATACAGGATCGTGAAAACAACATCAAGAACAACAACGAGCGCGTGCGTTTCTTGTTTATACTTAGTCAACCACATCAACTACAAGGTGAGTTCATACGCCCCTTTTCTAATCTTAACTGATTTCAAATCTCGGGGATGAGAAACATGCTAAATCTTTTATTTACTAAAAAGTTTTAGTACAACATATTGATTATACTATGATTTAGATAATAATGTTTGACTTTATTATCGCTTATCATTGTATGCATGCTTGGCTGATCATAACATAACGGAGATTACTAGGATGAAACATGTTAACGTAGTTTCATGAATCATCAACACCATAGAATAATGCCAATTGTAAGATTATATCTTATAACATTTTTTTATTCTTACTTGAATGAACAACGAGATAATCACGAGTTAACATGCTGACAATGAAAACAACCAACAAGAATGATATGATGATAATATAAGTTCACAATATCATTCACCACCGGAGTTAGCTAAGGGTCATAAGACAAGTTCTTATAACACTATGCTTACAACTCGGTGAAGACTATGGGATAACACAAAACAAACATCAATGAGAACAGGAATGATGATCATGTCCACATGACTTCATGACATCATTCACCACCTGAGCTAACTAAATGTAGAAAGACTATTTCTTACAACACTGTAGTTACAACTGGGTGAAGACTACGGGATAACAAGAATGATAATCATGATAACGTAACTTCATGATAACAACATCATTCACACAATTACTAACATGGTATAATAGGACAAGTTCTTATAAAACTTTGTTAAAAACTACGAGAACACATAACACTGAGAACAAATAACACTGAGATGTTGACTATGGTGAACACAATAACAATTGATTACTATTAAACTGTCTGTATCATATCACAATCAATCATGTGCCATGTACTCAAGTTCAAATTTTAAGTCCCTCATCAACGAATCGTTTTCCAGTTAATTTGATGCGACTAAACAGATGATAGCATAGTGGTACCATAGGTTTAACAAACCTTCGGCAGGTAGGGCCGGTATGTTGATCGTATTATCATTTGGCCGGTAACGTATGACCGGTGACAAGGCGACATCAGTCAGGTTCTGGTAAATGACACATGGTGATATTAATCTACAGTAACTAATTGTAATTAATCTTTCGATTCTACTGACTAGTAGATTGAGGAATTAATTTTCTCTCATGTCATAATACTGGTAGTAGTTTCGTTGAAGGCTATGAGAATACAAAGTTGATAGAGGTAAATCGGATGCATTGTGATCTGATTGCGTGAGGATCACAATGGATTCCTTTTAGGCTCTAGGCACTTCAAGATGAGAACAATATTAAAAGGTTAACTAACATTTCTATTATTAGTAGTGACTGACAGTTAACCCCACACGAGAGAATAATAACAAGGATAAGATTAAATTAATCTCTTTTCCTTAAAACATTGAGGGTTTATCAACACTTCATTTTTGATAGGTAAATCCCTTGATCGGGCATGAGTGTCCGGAAGTTGTCATTGTATACTCCCGCGGGTCGGAAGGCGACGGGGGAAGGAGAGGGAGACTGGGCGAGATCTATCAGAAGCGAATTCCCCATACAATATGTTTCCTCGAGCCATATTTTCTAAACGAACCAAGGCCAGTCACAGGGTGATGTACATGATCTTATGGGTGAATATCAAACGGGTTGAACACATGTGAGATGAAAATGGGTATCTATAGTTGTATTGCAAGTGGTGTTGATTTCTATTAGGTATGTGGTGGGATGTCGGCTGGGGCTTGTTCCCCTACATATGCCCTATATATAAGCATAACTGATAGGATGATATGCTACTTGTAAATACAACTATGGAGAGGCCGTTGTGCGGAACAGATGAATCAAAAATTAACAGTACTTGTGTATGACATTGTGATTGTGTATGATAACAAATCAATGTTTTCAATTACTAAACTTATGAACTCACCAACCTAGTGTTGACTTTGTTTAAATGCATGTTTTTCTCATGTGAGGAACATGTTTAGTCACCAACATTCAGGGAATAAGCTAGTGGACTTTTGGAGGACCTAGCTTCATTTTGTGTTGAGCATACTTTTGAATGACAAAACAGTGAATCATCTTTTGTATATCTTGTACAGTTACAAGATAGAAACTCATTGATTCTTTTGGATATATTTACTTAGTTAAATTATGAACGTAACATTGTAATTTAACTTTGTAATTCTATGTCATTATCATGTTAGCATTTCTCATTTATATATCATGTGCTATGCAAACAATCTGATCATTTTGATTATCAAACGATATCGCGCCTCGAGAACCTTCCGCCCGACGAGAAAGTCGATCCAGCCCGCCGGCTCGGGGTGTGACAGATTGGTATAAGAGCCATGGTTATAGAGAAATATAGGTCATCATGTTTAAAAGGTTTAGCCTAGACTATAACTGTCACACCCCGAGCCGGCGGGACAGATCGTGTTCCCCGCCGGGCGGAAGGTTCACGGGGCGCGATATCGCGTGTGATAATCATGAAGATCAGATTGTTTTCATAGCATCAATGTTAAGAATAATTAAAGCACAATCAAGCATTAACTAGGATTACAAAGTTAAATTACAATATCAATGTTCAGTAATTTAACTAAGTAAACCTAACAAAAGAATCAAATGTTTTTCTATCTTGTATTATGTACAAGACATTCAAAAATGATTCGTATGAATAACAAAATATGTGCTTCCAAAATCAACTAGGTCCTCTACTAATTCGCATACCCCTGAGTCGAGCCTACGACCCGCCCAGACGCCATCCCACCACATACTAATTCGCATATGACACTGTTGTTAATAGTAATTAAGCATTCTACCTACCATCCATTCCCATTCCCGTCATAGCTTTAGCATTTTGTTTGTAAGTTTCAACACGCATACAATAGCATCTGCAAGTCTAGCTTTGTGAGTTACCTTTATGGACAACTGAACACCATAAGGAATCCAGTATCAATCCTTATCGGATCAAATTATGATTAGCAACATCGGTGTTAAGATAAAGGATTTCTAAGATGACACAAAGTCAACCAGAGAAATCCAGGATCATCCTTGTCACATATCACAACCATGAGTGGACAATGAGGAATCACTGTATGGCAAGCACTGAGAGACCAACAGTCTGTTCCTCTAGTCCGGACTATGAAGGTCAACCTATGGCAAGCACTAACAGACCGACGGTCTGTTCCTTCAAGTCCCGACTATGGAGAACACCCTATGGCAAGCACTGAGAGGCCAAAACAGTATGTTCTACCATAGCTAATAGCTTTAGCATACAAGTTTATAGCATTCATATAGCATAGCGTTCACGTATCTTGTGCACAAGTACTAGCTTCACAACCGGTAAGGCAAGCACTGAGAGACCAAACCGTTGTTTTAGCATGGCAAGCATATAAAGCATACAAAGTTTAAAGCATTCTGAGCATTTCAAGCATTTAGTGTGTATGTATATAGCATTAGCATTAGCATATAATCATTGAAAAGGGACAATGAACTCACCTGTGTTGCTAAGTATGAACTATCACAGATAATGCGCGCTCGTTTGTTGCAGTTTAAGTTTCTTCAGCACCTGAGTTGTTTTAAGAAGTTTGAATACGATGATTCATTATAATAGACGCAGAATAGGGTTTTGGTCGCGGAGTGCAACTAAGTGTCCTATATCACTAATGTGTTTTCTAGGACTTCACCTAATTAGTTTTAGGCATAACCCCTCATTAAGGACCCCTACCCATAAGTAATTGTTTCAAGACTTAAATTAAATGTTTGTAAAGTAATTTATTTTAAATAAATCTTATGTTAGAGATCATTTAATTAATTTAAGAAAGGTTATTATTGATTCCATTTATTAAAACCAAAATGTGTAATTAAGAAATTCATAGATTAGTTTATTAGGCTTAAGTTAATCCAACTTGATTAACCCTAAGCTTAACTTTAGCTTTAGCTTTAGCTTTCTTTGTTTCTTAATTCGTTCTCGTATACAACTTAAAGTAGAAGGTTCAATATAACCATTTAACTTAGTTGCATGTAGCATAGCCTTTACTAAGTATTGGATGTTAACAAACTAACAACCGTACTTAGTTAGATTCTTTGATCTTGTAATTAATGCTTCTTGTTTGTTATAACCCATGTCCTTAAGGTTGTTGCATGATTCCTTGTTTAACTTCAAAACCCCATGTGTTAGCTAAAGATACACGCTTAACATTTGCTTTATAAGATAGCGATGTCTTGATCCCTTGGTATGAAGGGCTTACAAGTTCATCACCTTTGTTTAGCCTTTCATTAGGAAAACCCTAATTTCTTCCCATGCACTCACACACCTACCCCATGCATCTATGCTATACTACAATCGTGTCCACCATCCCATATAACCAGCCGCAAAGAAGCATGGCCGAAGGATCAGGTCGTATGGCTGCGGTCGGCGAATGAGAGCTGTGTCGAAAGTGGCTGCCGAATGAAGTCCCGACTGAAGGGCTTGGTTCGGCCGAATGGGAGATGTCGAATAGGGATGATAGCCAAATGAGAGCATAGGCCGAATGTGGTTCATGCGGGTGAGAGTGGCCGGGCGAATGGGGGGCCGACCGAAGGAGCAACCCATGAGCCTTTCGGCCGAAAGAGTCTTGTGCTTCGGTGGGGAGCCATTCGGCCACCTGTGGCCATGGCCATTCGGCCGTTCGACTGGAAATCAAGGCAGCAGTACACTTCGAGGTAACTGGCTAAGCTTTGGGTCAAGACTTGTTCCTAACACATCCTAGTGGATTAGTGGGTGTTTTCCCTAAGATTTTGAGTGGTCTTGGCTGGTTTAAAAGGAGGTTCGACTCTAGGGTTACAAAACCCTAAAATCGCCATATTTGAGCTCAGATTACCTGCGATTTAGAGGTTCTTAGGGCAGATCCCTTGTACTTTCGTGTAGAGGAGGTTGAGATCGTCGTTTAGGCTCAAGAATGGCTCGATTTCATCAAGAAATGAGCTAGTTACAAGGATTTGAAGTTTGAATCTTGTAGAGAGAGAGAATCCAGAAATGGGTGTTTAGAGAGAGAAAGTGAGGTGTTGAATGAAAGAGATGAACTCATTCATGGTATTTATACCCCGAGTGAGTTCGGGTTCGTTTCAGTTGCTCGGTTCGCCTCTTCGTTGCGTTTCCGGAACGTAATGCGTAATTTACGTGTTTTAAATACAAGTAGTTTCTTTATTTATCTTTGATGAGTTTCAAAATTGTAAAACATTAAAATATTTTGTTTTCTAAATTTTATGATCTTTCGTATCGTTTTTCCGTTTTCGTTTCGTCAGAACACGACGATGGTTTGGCTTTCCAACTTTTGTTTTCTACTTTTCAGTCATCATTTCAGAACGTTAAGCTTTCAGATTTATTCGTACAGATCGTCACCTCTACGAATAATTCGCCGGTTTAGCATTCTACAACAACAACCGTTACAGTTTTGTTTTGTTTAACCTCGCATACATTTTTACATAATAGTACCAAATCATGTATCTGTCTGTCAGTTCTGAGTTGTCTGATGTGTTTCTGACTGTTAAACCATGAGGTTTAAAGCAAATTTCAGACAATCGCATAATAGGTTTGTGTTAAGCTTTATGTGTCAATAGCATAAACATAGTTTTACGAAATGTGTACCTGAGTTACTGTGCATTTACTGTTCAGATCACTGTTCCGGCGACGTTTCTGGCACAGATGTTACAGTCTCCCCTTGTTAGAGAAATTTCGTCCCGAAATTTAAGCATCATTATCTGGTACGACTTCCTCTGTAAACAGCTAGGGTTACTTGTGCTTCATGTGATCTTCGCGTTCCCAAGTAAATTCGGGTCCGCGCCTTGACTTCCATCGAACCTTAACAATCGGAATACGGCTTCACCTCAGTTTCTTAACCTTGCGATCCATAATCTCCATAGGTTCTTCAACAAAGCGTAAGTGTTCGTCCAATTAAATTTCTTCAATCGGTATGACGAGCGATTCATCAACTGAGCATTTCTTCAAGTTGGAGACGTGAAACACGTCGTGTACACCACTAAGTTCATCAGGTAATCTTAGTCTGTATGCCACAGGACCAATACGTTCAACAATCTCGAACGGTCCTACGTATCGTGGTGTTAGTTTGCCTTTCTTTGCAAAACGAACAACACCTTTCCATGGGGATACCTTTAACATGACACGGTCTCCCACTTGGAATTCCAACGGCTTGCGACGTTTATTGGCATAGCTCTTTTGTCTTCTTCGTGTTGCTTGTAGCCTTTGTTGTATCTGAGCAATTTTGTCTGCAGTTTCTTGAATGAGTTATGGCCCGGTTATTCGATTATCTCCCACTTCTGACCAACAGATCGGAGATCGACATTTCCGACCATAAAGAGTCTCGAACGGTGCACATCCGATGCTACTATGATAACTGTTGTTGTAGGAGAATTCAATCAGTGGCAAATGAGAATCCCAATTACTACCGAAGTCTATAACACAAGTTCTTAACATGTCCTCCAGGGTCTGTATAGTACGTTCGCTTTGACCATCCGTTTGTGGATGATAAGCTGTACTCAGGTTTAATTGCGTCCCCAAAGATTTTTGCAATGATTGCCAGAACCTTGATGTGAATCTGCTATCACGATATGAAATGATAGACAATGGCACACCATGGCGTACCACTATCTCGTTGATGTAGAGCTTCGCTAGTTTATCCATCGTGTAAGTTTCTTGCATTGGCAAGAAATGAGTAGATTTTGTCAGACGATCAATGATAACCCAAATCGTGTCATATCCACTGGAAGTGCGGGGTAGCTTGGTGACAAAGTCCATAGCTATCTGTTCCCACTTCCAAAGTGGAATTTCAGGCTGTTCCAGTAAACCTGACGGTTTCTGGTGTTTCGCCTTCACTTTAGCACATGTGAGGCATCAACCAACATACCCAGCTATGTCTTTCTTCATACCCGGCCACCAATAAAACGCCTGTAAGTCTTGGTACATCTTATTAGCACCGGGATGCACAGAGTACTTGGTCTTGTGTGCTTCATCAAAGATAAGCTTTCTCAACCCGTCTACTGCAGGAATCCACACGCGATCCTTGTAGTAGATGATTCAATCAGGCTTTGTTTCAAATTGTTTTTCTGCTCCACCATCTAATTCCTTCTTCAAGTTTCCTCATTCAACAGCCTCTTGTTGTGCTTGAATAATGTTGTCATGTAAGCTTGTCTGCACCGTCATTCCCATTGCTCTGACACGCAAGGGTTTGACCCGTTCCTTCCGACTCAAGGCATCAGCTACAACGTTTGCCTTGCCCGGATGGTATTTGATTACACAGTCGTAATCATTCAGAAGCTCAACCCAACGTCGCTGTCGCATGTTGAGCTCCTTCTGATCAAATATGTGCTGCAGACTCTTGTGATCAGTAAATATGGTACACTTGGTGCCATATAAGTAATGTCTCCAAATCATTAATGTGAATACCACTGCTCCCAGTTCCAGATCATGAGTAGTGTAGTTCTTCTCATGAATCTTCAGTTGTCTCGAACCATACGCGATAACTTTGTCCCGCTGCATCAGCACACAGCCGAGTCCCTGATGGGATGCATCACAGTACACTACAAAGTCATCACAACCATCTGGGAGAGATAAGATAGGAGCATCACATAACCTTTGCTTCAAGGTCTGAAAGGCATCTTCTTGCTTCTGTTCCCAAACAAATGGCTCGCTTTTCTGTGTTAGCTTTGTGAGTGGCAGGGCTATCTTAGAAAAGTTTGAGATAAACCTTCTGTAATAGCCCGCTAAGCCTATAAATGAACGTATCTCCGTCGTTGTCTTCGGAGTGTCCCTGTCCTTTATCGCTCCGATCTTGGAAGGATGAACATGTATTCCCTCACTGTTAACTACGTGACCCAAGAATTGAACCTCTTTCAACCAAAATTCACACTTAGAGAATTTGACATAGAGTTTCTCTTCCTTTAACAGTTCCAAGATCAGCCTAAGATGTTGCTCATGTTCTGCTTTGCTTTTAGAATAGATCAATATGTCATCGATGAAAACAATGACAAACTGATCTAACTACGGCTTGCACACTCGGTTCATGAGATCCATGAAAACCGCGGGTGCATTCGTCAACCCAAAAGGCATCACCATAAATTCGTAATGTCCGTATCTAGTACGAAAAGCCGTCTTTGGTATGTCTTCGTCTTGCACTCTATGCTGATGGTATCCAGATCGCAAATCAATCTTCAAGAAATACTGAGCTCCTTGCAGTTGATCAAATAAATCGCCAATCCTCGGTAATGGATACCGATTCTTGATGGTTAGCTTGTTCAATTCTCGGTAGTCTATGCACATACAAAAAGATCCATCCTTCTTCTTTACAAACAAAACCGGAGCTCCCCAAGGTGAGTAGCTCGGTCGGATGAAACCTTTGTCAAGTAACTCCTGTAACTGATTTGACAGTTCTTGCATCTCCGTCGGTGCTAACCTGTAAGGAGATTTAGCAACAGGTGTTGCTCCAGGAATCAAGTCAATGCGAAACTCTACCGGTCGCACAGGTGGCAAACCTGGTAGGTCTTCAGGAAACACTTCAGGGTATTCCCTTACTATAGGAACGTCATGAATTGTCTTCTTGTCTTTCTGTTTCTCCACCACATGAGCCAAGAAAGCTACACACTTTTTCTGTAGACAGTTACGCGCCTTGATGCGTGATATGATTTTGACACTATACTTTGCTTGGTCCCCACGAACTTCCAATACACGACCACTCGCCAATGGAATCCGAAGTAGCTTTTCTGAACAGATAACTTCCACTCTATTGAGAGATAGCAATCCATCCCAACTATGATGTCGAAACTGCCCAGCTCCATCGGTATCAAGTCGATGGTAAATGTATAATCAATAAGTGTAAGTGGGCAGTTCCTAAGTATTGTGCTAGCTGTTATTTGTTTCCCATTCGCTACTTCGATGATATAAGGGGAGTCTAAAGTTTCCTCAGTAAGGTTAAGTTGGCGTGCAAAGTCAGATGAAATAAAACTCTGATCTGCACCAGTGTCAAATAAAATAGATGCATAAGAGTCATGTATAAGAAATGTACGAGTGACCACGTTAGGGTCTTGGCGTGCTGCATTGGCCCCAATCACAAAAGCACGTCCGCGAGGTGCTTGGGCTCCTTGTTGTACTCGCTTTGGGCAATCTCTGGAGAAATGGCCTAATTCTCCACAGTTATAGCATCCCCTGTTATTGTTGTTGTGATTGCCAAGTCTTGGTGGTGGAGGATGTGCTACAGCAGCATTGTTTGCAGCTTGAGTTGCTGGAGCCCGACATTGCTGAGCTCGGTGACCTAATCGGCCACAGTTGTTGCATTTCCTGCATTGCGCCATAGCAGGATGATGAAATTTGCATTGTGCGCACTGGGGTTGCATTCCCACATAGTTTTTGGGTGCAAGCTGAGCAGGTGCTGCAGTAACTTGTTGGAGAGGAGCGGCCATCACATAATTCTTAACAACCTTTTGCTTCTTCTTTTGGTGGTGCTCAGGTTTCTTTGTTGTTGTTTCCTTGGCCTTTCCTACATCGTCTTTCAATACTCCTGACTTTACCATTACCTTGGTAAGTTTGGCAGAAAGGGAGATGCCTGACTCCAGGGTAGCAGGATATGTGTCACACCCCGACTGATGGCGGAAACATCGGGGCGGCACGAAGTGTAGATTGTTCATAGCACAAGGTATAAAGTTGTAAATTGTTTTAAACATTAAACTCAAACATTTATTACATTGCTTCAAATTCTCAAACCCTAACTGTTACATCGTTTCAATTCTAATACATTAAATACAAATTAAATGTAAGCTAATCCAACCTCTAACTTGTCATTTCCACCTGAAACATGTTTAAAATCAAGTGCCAACTACGAATAGTTGGTGAGTTTCATAGGTTTGTATACACACACAGAAATATGTTTACAAAAATGTTATAAATGATGTCATATGTGAACACAAAGCGTAATGAACATAGTTAAAATGAACTAGCAAGTAAAGCAGATCAACTGATGTTAACAAATGATGTTTGACCAATGATTAGCACTACAAACAATGCTCAAGCTAGTAAACTATAACCGCGGGCCTCCCCCGAAGGGTAAATCAAACAACGGTGGGATGGTCGGTCCAATAGATCTATCATAGTCACTAAAATGTGTGTGATCAATGCCTATCCTTAACTAAAGTTCACAAACTATAAAGCCATTAGCTAAGTTCACATGAAAATGTTTAGAAGTTAAGATAAGTTCATAGATAACATGTTTCACCCGAAAAGTTCAAAACAAGTAAAAGAGGGGCTATGAAGACTCACCTTAATATGTGAGGTAGTCTTTGATAATGTATGTCAAAGTATAGCTCAATGTATATCCAACAAGTTCACAGTTCACCTAAATAGTCCATTAGGCATAATGTTAACATAACTATGTTCTTTTATGGATTTATCTAAGATCTAAAGGGATCAATAGGTTCAATTTGTTTAGAATTAAGGACACTTTTTTTTTAAATGTCCTGGTATATTCCTTCTTTAATGGCACCTGATTACTATAAGAGACTTTATTGACAGGAATGGGCGTATCATATCCTTTGATGGTCTTCTGTTTGATGCGATTGTGATGGTGATCAAACTTTCTAGCTTGTTATTCTTCTCATAGCATTCCTTGATCAGAACTCTGGTTCGCGTCAACTCAATCGTCATAGTAGCAGATGATCGATTGAGAGTTCTTAAGAGTAGTCGGAGCAACAGTGATCATATGGCTTTCATTTGGGGAGAAAGACTCTCAATGTAACGATCCCCAAAGTTACCAGCAGGGGGAACCACTAAGTCATGTGACCATGCCAAGTATTTTATCGGCTAGTGGTTAATGTCGCAAATTCACTATGTTTTTAGTTGTTACACATATTAGGTAATAGTTGTTTTGCATCAATCCATACAATACTCATTGTGCTAAAAATTGAAAGGAATAATCTTTTCATTAATAATACTTGGATAGACAAAATTTTAGACATGAGTATACATATGTCATATGCATATGTATATACTTGATGTCTAGTACATACTAGAAATAAAAGAAAAGAAAAGGAAACAAATAAGCAAATAAACTCCGCTAATCCTCAGACTCCTCATGAGCTCCCCAAGAACACGACCCAATCGTGTGAGCAAACTTCCTAGCATAAACCCATCTTTCACGTGGTGGAGGTAATCGTGCGCCTTGGCTTAGGCGACGTATCTTTGGTGGTGGATCAGCAGAAATACGTATTGGTTCCACCCGACTCTCAGAACTACTTGTGGGACTGGTAGGAGGCTTTAGAGATTTTGGTTGAGCAATGGTAGGGTTTGTGGAGGGCATTGTGACCTTTGATAGGAAATCCTGAGAATTGGTAGGAGGCAGTGGAGCTTCAGGACGACAGGGTGGACTCTCTGCATCTGACTTTAGCTCTTCCTTCTCGACTATCCTTTCATACTCTTCGGTGGACAGGGGCCCGTACTCCAGGGATTTTGGTTCTCCTTCGTTAAAGTCATCTGATTCATTACTAGAGAAGCTTGTAGACCGGTCAGCAAGGTACGATGACATGGCTAAGAAGGTAAGGGAAAAGTTAGAAATTTCCCAATTTTCAAATTATACAATTACCTCAAAGAGTTCAAATAGTTAAATTGAGAGTTCAAATGAAGGTTAAAGTAATACTTGGATTATATTCTTGAAGGAATACTCTTGACAGATCAAAGTGTCTTAGTTCAATTTTAACTTTCTGAAAGACATACTTTAGCCTATAGGTTCATACTCACTCCAAGGGTTCCCAAGAAAGCATAACAAGTCCATCGGTTGATTTGGATTTATACGAAATGCTTTCCTAGACAGAACTCCCCAAAGTACAGGTATTCCCCCTTCCAGCTTGTATGTGTTTCCTAATCATTAAGATGAACCTAAAGACTATTGACGGGATTTATGATTTGGCTTAGAAGTCTAAGATCATTCCTCGTGATGACGATCCTCGTTCAACTCGTAAGAAAGGGGTCGCGAAGTTTTGAACCATAGAATCTAGTGTGTGCATATTAAGGCATCCTTAACTAGGTTCAAACATTTGACCCACCAAATAAATAGTCACATAAACCAGTATGACCTATCATGGCAACTAAGAGTTCAAATAACAGTTCATGACCTAAGAGTTCAAACTAAGGTATTCTTATGGTTATAGTCTAGGTCATCTACTTCAAATAACCTAATTCTCTATAACCCAGGCTCTGATACCAATCTGTCACACCCCGACTGATGGCGGAAACATCGGGGCGGCACGAAGTGTAGATTGTTCATAGCACAAGGTATAAAGTTGTAAATTGTTTTAAACATTAAACTCAAACATTTATTACATTGCTTCAAATTCTCAAACCCTAACTGTTACATCGTTTCAATTCTAATACATTAAATACAAATTAAATGTAAGCTAATCCAACCTCTAACTTGTCATTTCCACCTGAAACATGTTTAAAATCAAGTGTCAACTACGAATAGTTGGTGAGTTTCATAGGTTTGTATACACACACAGAAATATGTTTACAAAAATGTTATAAATGATGTCATATGTGAACACAAAGCGTAATGAACATAGTTAAAATGAACTAGCAAGTAAAGCAGATCAACTGATGTTAACAAATGATGTTTGACCAATGATTAGCACTACAAACAATGCTCAAGCTAGTAAACTATCACCGCGGGCCTCCCCCGAAGGGTAAATCAAATAACGGTGGGATGGTCGGTCCAATAGATCTATCATAGTCACTAAAATGTGTGTGATCAATGCCTATCCTTAACTAAAGTTCACAAACTATAAAGCCATTAGCGAAGTTCACATGAAAATGTTTAGAAGTTAAGATAAGTTCAAAGATAACATGTTTCACCCCAAAAGTTCAAAACAAGTAAAAGAGGGGCTATGAAGACTCACCTTAATATGTGAGGTAGTCTTTGATAATGTATGTCAAAGTATAGCTCAATGTATATCCAACAAGTTCACAGTTCACCTAAATAGTCCATTAGGCATAATGTTAACATAACTATGTTCTTTTATGGATTTATCTAAGATCTAAAGGGATCAATAGGTTCAATTTGTTTTGAATAATCAAGACTTAAATTTTGTTTTGATTTGTTAAATGAAAGTAGCAATAATGTTTTATAATGTTTAGATTGCTTATGTTACATAAAATATAAATTAAATGTTTTGAAATTAAATCTAACTTATGTTTAACCAAATATTGCGACACTTGTTTTATCATTTTAAATTTCAAGTGACACTTAATAAACTTTCAAAGAAATTTATTAAATAATGTTCAAAAATAAAATTTATTATAACATATATATATATATATATTATAAATAACTTAATTGAATTAATAAGTTATAAATATATTAAATGTTTAAAATTTATTTTGATGTTACAAAAATGCTAACACATATGTTTACGAAATGTATAAAAAAAGTTTAGTTTATCAAAATATTTGTATAGTATAGGTTATTAAAAGTACTTGATAAAATATTTGCTTTAATGATATAAAGTTATAACACTTTTAGATTTTAAATGAATTATAGTTTTTAAGTAAATTTTTATTTTAATTTAATAAAATTATTATTAAAATATTTTGAAAGTGATTTAGAAAATGTTATCAACTAATTCTCTTTTAAATTAAAAATAAAATCAGTTCAATTTAATTAACTTTTTACTAAACTATAATAAAAGAAATTTCTAGTTGATAAATGATGTGATTTACTCAAAAATTTATCAAACAATAGTGATTTAAAACTTAAATAAAATTTAGTTGTTAAATCAATTTTTTTATCAAATTTAACAGAATTTAAATAATAATATTTTATTAATTTAGGTGAAATCAGAATTTAAAATGGGGTTTCAAATCAAAAGTTATGAAAAAAAATGGTTCAAAACGGTTTAACCCGCCTGAACCGAGTATCGAACCCACGACCTCAACCCACGCATCCAAGTGAGTTACCAGTTGAACTGAAGGCCTAAGCCACGCTATTGCTTCATTCGAAATGAATTTAAACATGACTTGAATCCCTTCCCCTAAATCAGTTCATCACAAACGAGCCCTAATTCATTCTTCATCCCAATTCGTTTGAATTGGTTTCCGATTGAGATCTGAATCATGGGGTTTTTGTTTGGGGATTAAATACGAGCACAATGATGTACTAATTGCTAACCTTTATTTGCTATCTTCGTGATTTCGATCGAGGGAGGATGAGACAAGCGGCCGAATGTTTGCAGGTCTTGAATCACTTATGTTTCGACTTGAGAATGTGTTTAGGATGCACAGAGAGTTTCGTGAGGTCGAAGGGATTGTTAGGGTGGGTTGAATTCGATTTTTATACTCATTTGCTTAAGATTTGAATTCCGGTCGAATGTGTATATATTAGGAAACGATTTTTGTGTTATGAACTGTAAATCGGTATTAACTACTGATTTGAATCATTTACGCGCTCCAAATCCATGCCAAAAACAACTTTGATTAGCTGTAACCGGGTGGGATTGATCGGATTTGAATTTGGGTTGCGATTGGGTCGAGAATGGAAAATGGGTCTGGTGGAGCTGAAAATAAGGTAAGGAAGGGGGGAACTATGGGAGTTTGTCACCTTCAGTCCTCCCTGATTTCTTTTAAATAAAACTTTCAGTTTTGACACTTTTAACCCCTAAATTTTCTAAAACAATGCTTTAAATTGTTATTAAAAGGTTTTGTAACTAATATAACTAATTTAGTTATATTTTTAGGTTTTATATATATATATAAATATATATATATATATATATATATATTTATATAGTTTAAGCAAAGTTATTTATAATATTTATTAAAAGTTTATAATTAAAGTATAAAAAAATAAAAAAAATAGAAAGGTTTTATTTATTAAATAAAAATTTGTTTTTGTGATAAAATTTTATTATTATTTTTTTACAATTTATTTATAAATTTTTATAAAATTTATCATTATAAAACATAGTTTAAATTTAAAAGTGAGTTTTGATTTTATTTCTACGACTTGTATAATTATATATAACTATATATTAAATTATGTTTAAAGTAGCTTTGCTACTATTCATGTATATTAAAGATGTTATAATTTGTTTACTCATATACAAATATATATAGGTATATTTATGTAACTGTATAACAACTCGTAGATGACATTTCAAACGATGTCATAATTAATTTAATAATTAAAAATGTTTATTACAAATTTTTAGAAATGTTACAATATGCAGCCAGTACAATGCTTTGAATACAAGAAGGTAATCCTGCTACATATCGATCAATCAGCTTTTCCAATGTTGGCACCATCTCTGGCACCAGGGCTACCAGTTCATGATAGCGGTTGGTAAAAGTCATATGATCGGCTCCCTTCATCACATGGTTCGAGAGCTCAACCTCTAGCTGCTGCAGTTCATGTTTCGGACAGAAATCGTTCCTCAGAACGAGTTTGAATTCTGCCCAAGGCATTGCCATCATTTCATCTCTTCCTCGGGCTCTGATCTGAGCGTTCCACCATGTCAAAGCTCGCTTGCTGAAAGATCCAGCCGCATAACGAGCTTTGTGATGTTCTGGGCAACTGCTTATGTCCAAAGTGTTCTCCATCTTTTCCAACCATTGGATCAGTCCAACGGCTCCTTCAACACCAGTGAAGCTAGGTGGCTTGCATCCTACAAAGGATTTGTAGGAGCAATCTGAAGTATGACTAGTGTTTCCACTAACCTCTCCTGTGGTATGGCCAGAGTTGTTGCCATGTCCTTGAATCCTATTTATCATCTCTGGGATGACATCCTTCAGTTGGCTTGTTAGTTGAGTGCTCAGGAGTGTCGCAAAAGCGATAGTAGCAGGATCAATAACTGGACCCGCATTCGGGTTCGGAGGAGGGTTTAACGGAGGAGGAGGAGGTGGCGGTGGCGGCGGTGAATCTGGTGGTGATGGTGTCGATGAGTGAGGTGCAGAAGTCTGTGTAGTAGGTACTGGAGTCGGTTGTCTTCTGGGAGGCATTCTGATCATAACCAAAAGAATATTGGTTAGTGCAGTGATTGAATGCAGAAGACACAATGCAAACATATAACCTATGTTCTCTACATGAGGGTCCCTAAGTTATAGTCTAGGCCAAACCATTTAAGTAAATGACCTATTATTCTCTATAACCTTGAGCTCTGATACCAATCTGTCACACCCCGAGCCGGCGGGACGGATCGTGTTCCCCGTCGGGCGGAAGGTTCTCGGGGCGCGATATCGTGTGTGATAATCATGAAGATCAGATTGTTTACATAGCATCAATGTTAAGAATAATTAAAGAACAATCAAGCATTAGCTAGGACTACAAAGTTAAATTACAATATCAATGTTTAGTAATTTAGCTAAGTAAACCTAACAAAAGAATCAAATGTTTTTCTATCTTGTATTCTGTACAAGACATTCAAAAGTGATTCGTATGAATAACAAAATATGTGCTTCCAAAATCAACTAGGTCCTCTATCTAGGCCGCCTAGTATGCAATCCAAAAGCCTTAGCTTACGCCTGTTCATCACCTGAGAAAGCATGTAAGAAAAACAAAGTCAACACAATGGTTGGTGTGTTCATGTCGTTTATAAGTTTAAAAATAGCTTAAGCAAACCTCTTTCGGTAAAACCTTAACCTCGTTAACATCACCTGTAATATCCAAATCGGTATGCTTATATATAGGGCATACCCCTGAGTCGAGCCTACAACCCGCCCAGACGCCATCCCACCACATACTAATTCGCATATGACACTGTTGTTAATAGTAATTAAGCATTCTACCTACCATCCATTCCCATTCCCGTCATAGCTTTAGCATTTTGTTTGTAAGTTTCAACACGCATACAATAGCATCTGCAAGTCTAGCTTTGTGAGTTATCTTTATGGACAACTGAACACCATAAGGAATCCAGTATCAATCCTTATCGGATCAAATTATTATTAGCAACATCGGTGTTATGATAAAGGATTTCTAAGATGACACAAAGTCAACCAGAGAAATCCAGGATCATCCTAGTCACATATCACAACCATGAGTGGACAATGAGGAATCACTGTATGGCAAGCATTGACAGTCTGTTCCTCTAGTCCGGACTATGAAGGTCAACCTATGGCAAGCACTAAGAGACCGACGGTCTGTTCCTTCAAGACCCGACTATGGAGAACACCCTATGGCAAGCACTGAGAGGCCAAAACAGTATGTTCTACCATAGCTAATAGCTTTAGCATACAAGTTTATAGCATTCATATCGCATAGCGTTCACGTATCTTGTGCACAAGTACTAGCTTCACAACCGGTAAGGCAAGCACTAAGAGACCAAACCGTTGTTTTAGCATGGCAAGCATATAAAGCATACAAAGTTTAAAGAATTCTGAGCATTTCAAGCATTTAGTGTGTATGTATATAGCATTAGCATTAGCATAGAATCATTGGCACTTAGCGTTAGCATTAGCATTATCCGGTAGCGTTAGCATATCGTATTAGCATTTAGCATTAACATTAGCATCTAGCATAAACCTGTAGCATTAATGTGTAGCATTAACCCGTAGCATTAGCATTTAGCATAAACCCATAGCATTAGCATTTAGCATAAACCCGTAGCATTAGCCTTTAGCATAATTTCGTAGCATTAGCATTTAGCATAATTCCGTAGCATTAGCGTTTAGCATTTGTATTTTGAATAAGTATAAAAGCATATTTGCAACGGTTAAACATTTGTTTAAAAGGTTTAACATGCTTCTCAGTCCCGAAGTAAAACTCAAAATAGTTTGAAAAGGGACAATGAACTCACCTGTGTTGCTAAGTATGAACTATCACAGATAATGCGCGCTCGTTTGTTGCAGTTTAAGTTTCTTCAGCACCTGAGTTGTTTTAAGAAGTTTGAATACGATGATTCATTATAATAGACGCAGAATAGGGTTTTGGTCGCGGAGTGCAACTAAGTGTCCTATATCACTAATGTGTTTTCTAGGACTTCACCTAATTAGTTTTAGGCATAACCCCTCATTAAGGACCCCTACCCATAAGTAATTGTTTCAAGACTTAAATTAAATGTTTGTAAAGTAATTTATTTTAAATAAATCTTATGTTAGAGATCATTTAATTAATTTAAGAAAGGTTATTATTGATTCCATTTATTAAAACCAAAATGTGTAATTAAGAAATTCATAGATTAGTTTATTAGGCTTAAGTTAATCCAACTTGATTAACCCTAAGCTTAACTTTAGCTTTAGCTTTAGCTTTCTTTGTTTCTTAATTCATTCTCGTATACAACTTAAAGTAGAAGGTTCAATATAACCATTTAACTTAGTTGCATGTAGCATAGCCTTTACTAAGTATTGGATGTTAACAAACTAACAACCGTACTTAGTTAGATTCTTTGATCTTGTAATTAATGCTTCTTGTTTGTTATAACTCATGTCCTTAAGGTTGTTGCATGATTCCTTGTTTAACTTCAAAACCCCATGTGTTAGCTAAAGATACACGCTTAACATTTGCTTTATAAGATAGCGATGTCTTGATCCCTTGGTATGAAGGGCTTACAAGTTCATCACCTTTGTTTAGCCTTTCATTAGGAAAACCCTAATTTCTTCCCATGCACTCACACACCTACACCATGCATGTATGCTATACTACAATCGTGTCCACCATCCCATATAACCAGCCGCAAAGAAGCTTGGCCGAAGGATCAGGTCGTATGGCTGCGGTCGGCGAATGAGAGCTGTGTCGAAAGTGGCTGCCGAATGAAGTCCCGACTGAAGGGCTTGGTTCGGCCGAATGGGAGATGTCGAATAGGGATGATAGCTGAATGAGAGCATAGGCCGAATGTGGTTCATGCGGGTGAGAGTGGCCGGGCGAATGGGGGGGCCGACCGAAGGAGCAACCCATGGGCCTTTCGGCCGAAAGAGTCTTGTGCTTCGGTGGGGAGCCATTCGGCCGATCGACTGGAAATCAAGGCAGCACTACACTTCGAGGTAACTGGCTAAGCTTTGGGTCTAGACTTGTTCCTAACACATCCTAGTGGATTAGTGGGTGTTTTCCCTAAGATTTTGAGTGGTCTTGGCCGGTTTAAAAGGAGGTTCGACTCTAGGGTTACAAAACCCTAAAATCGCAATATTTGAGCTCAGATTACCTACGATTTAGAGGTTCTTAGGGCAGATCCCTTGTACTTTCGTGTAGAGGAGGTTGAGATCGTCGTTTAGGCTCAAGAATGGCTCGATTTCATCAAGAAAAGAGCTAGTTACAAGCATTTGAAGTTTGAATCTTGTAGAGAGAGAGAATCCGGAAACGGGTGTTTAGAGAGAGAAAGTGGGGTGTTGAGTGAAAGAGATGAACTCATTCATGGTATTTATACCCCGAGTGAGTTCGGGTTCGTTTCAGTTGCTCGGTTCGCGTCTTCGTTGCGTTTCCGGAACGTAACGCGTAATTTACGTGTTTTAAATACAAGTAGTTTCTTTATTTATCTTTGATGAGTTTCAAAATTTTAAAACATTAAAATATTTTATTTTCTAAATCTTATGATCGTTCGTATCGTTTTTCCGTTTTCGTTTCGTCAGAGCGCATCGCTATCGCGCGTATTCGTTCAAATCGTCATTCGAGCGAACACGACGATGGTTTGGCTTTCCAACTTTTGTTTTCTACTTTTTAGTCATCATTTCAGAACGTTAAGCTTTCATATTTATTCGTACAGATCGTCATCTCTACGAATAATTCGCCGGTTTAGCATTCTGCAACAACAACCGTTATAGTTTTGTTTTGTTTAACCTCGCATACGTTTATACATAATAGTACCAAATCATATATCTGTGTGTCAGTTCTGTGTTGTCTGATGTGTTTCTGACTGTTAAACCATGAGGTTTAAAGCAGATTTCAGACAATCGCATAATAGTTTTGTCTTAAGCTTTATGTGTCAATAGCATAAACATAGTTTTACGAAATGTGTACCTGAGTTACGGTGCATTTACTGTTCAGATCACCGTTCCGGCAACGTTTCCGGCACAGATGTTACAATAACCTAGGGACCTCTCATGTAGAGAACACAGGACTCGGGAATTAATTGCATATATTATATCATTTAATCATGAGTACTAACCGATACCTTTTCGGTTAAGATCAAAATTTCACAGGGACAACCACCATCACCACCTCATTCTCCTCCGCTTGAAGTGGACCCAGCAACTGCTGCATTGGCAACCCTGATTACTGAACAATTGGTTGCGATCATTACTGATATCATCAATCGGATCAGGAACAGTGAGGAATATGCTAAGAGTTGTCCACCTGTCATTGCTGAACAAGGGAAACCTAAGGAAGGTGACACCAGCAAGAAACCCAAACATCATCCTGCTAAAAAACAGAAGAGACTTGTGAACTACACCGAAGCCACCCCGATCAGTCAAGTCATGCCGGGCTTGCCCAAAAAGGGTAGCAAAACTTATGGGGGAACGGCCCCTCTTTGCCAACTCTGTCAATATCATCACCATGATAGAACCCAGTGTCGTCAATGCACCCGTTGTGGGAGGATAGGACACTGGGCTACTTATTGCAAAACCTCAGTGAAATCAAATCCTCATCAATACACTGGTAAGCATCCCAAGTGTAACAAGTGTGGATTTCATCATGCTAGGAACAAACAATGCAGCCATTTTCTGAACTGTGGAAAGAAGGGACACTTGATTCAGTGGCGTCGAAACCTTCCAACACAAAATCAAAACCAGGGGGCAAGCACATCTACTCTCTCTCAACACAACCACCACTGCTACACCTGCGAAATGCCTGGACACTTTGCAAGAGACTGCCCCCGGAGAAAGCTTCCAACAGCTCCAATGTCCTCAACAGCCCCAGTAGCTACCGAGGAACTGCCCGCTCTACCAGCTCCAGATGTATGTTCGGAGTCGGATGACTTTGTAGGTATGTCATTTTAATGTTGCATATTTAAGTTATGTATTAATATAATGTTTAGAATTGTATATTATGTTGTAGTTTTAGTAACGTTAATTTAAGGTAACCATAGATAAATTAGGTGCCAATTAGATAATAGGAGGTAGGATAATCATTGCTAATACTTCGCCTGAGAGCTGTTACTGTAGTTAAGAAGAAAACCTTACAGAGATAGAACACTAAAACATGTAGACAACCGATGAGAAATAGAGTTAGAGACAAATTAGAAAATCCTTAAACCAATTAAGACTAGCTTAATCTTAATTGACTTAGCTTTGATTTCCAGGAAAGCTACTGATGTAAATTCCTAAGACCCATTGGGAATCTTTCCTTACACATCAGATAGGGTTCCATAGCAACTATATGACTGTTATAATATCAGCTTTATATATTTAAACAAATTATCACTTTCCAAGTGGTAGGGAATACCAAATTAAGTGCGGAGACTGTAAGGCCAAGTCTAGACTCAACTGAATTAGAGTTTAATATATCATAGAACTCTAGTTCTATTCATATTAAGAAGGAATGGATCATAAAACATCATTGAGATCATAACCAGTTTCATTATTAGATCAATAAGTTCTAGTTATTACAAATGAGAAATGAGGATCAACATGAATAACTATGATGAGATAGTTATTCGCTTTCATTAACAATTGAGGAGATTTATCATCAGATCTGCAAATCTTAGACATAGAAGTCCGAGATAATATTATGATCAAAACTCTAGGCATCCTTATTAAGGGAACGTCTAGCAGTTAAAATAATTGTGTACTTGGAGATTTAGTACTAGAACTACAGGGTTATATCATTTGGTGGAGCTGATAAAATTCACATGATGTGATCATGATGGATTAAATTCATGGGTAGTCAAAAAGGTGGTAGCTCAATATTATCTAAAGTAGGTCGGCAAAACAGCCAAAATCTTGAAACGGATAATGCGAAAAATATACCAATGTAGCAAAGACATTGGGTAATAACAGGTGAGATAACATTTACAATGAGATCACATAAGAAAAATGACTTTTGAATAGAAAAAGGGTTATTATAGGAGATTTATTTCGAATTTCTCCAAGATAACCTTGCCACTCACAAAGCTAACCCAGAAAAGTGAACCATTCGCGTGGACTCAGAAACAGGAAGAGGTGTTCCAAACACTAAAACAAAGATTGTGCAATGCTCCAATCTTAACACTCCCGGAAGGCAATGATGACTTTGTGGTTTATTTTGATGCTTCCCATCAGGGACTCGGTTGTGTTTTAATGCAACGAGACAAAGTGATTGCCTACGCGTCACGACACTTGAAGATACACGAGAAGAATTACACGACGCATGACTTGGAATTGGGAGCTGTGTCTTTGTTTTAAAGATTTGAAGGCATTACCTTTATGGTACCAAATGTACGATCTACACGGATCACAAGAGCTTACAACATATATATGATCAGAAGGAGCTTAACCTGAGACAGAGACGTTGGGTTGAGCTCCTGAACGATTACAATTGTGTGATCAAATACCATCCGGGCAAAGCTAATGTTGTTGCAGACACTTTGAGCCGGAAGGAAAGAGTCAAACCCTTGCATGTTGAAGCAATGCGAATGACTATACAAACAAGTCTGAGAGATCAAATTCTGCAAGCACAACAACAAGCAGTGGCAAGAAACAACTTGAGGAACGAGCTCGATTGTGGAGCTGAAAACAATTTGCGACGAAACAAGACGGAGTTATCTACTTCCAGGATCGTATATATCCCGACCGTAGATGAACTTCAAAAACTCATTCTTGACGAGGCACACAGAATACCTTACTCAGTTCATCCTAGTGCCGATAAGATGTACCAAGATCTTAGGTCTTTTATTGGTGGCCGGGTATGAAGAATGATGTGGCTACTTACGTTGGTAAGTGCCTCACTTGTGCTAAAGTCAAAGCAGAACACCAGAAACCGTTAGGTTTGCTGGAACAACCAGAAATACCACAATGGAAGTGGGAACAAATAGCTATGGATTTTATTACCAAGTTACCCCGTACTTCCAGCGGACATGATTCCATATGGTTCATCATTGATCGATTGACCAAGTCCGCCCACTTCTTGCCGATCAGAGAGAACTATAAGATGGAAAAGCTAGCAAGACTTTATGTCAATGAAATAGTAGTATGGCATGGTGTGCCATTGTCTATTATTTCAGACCGGGACAGTCGATTCACATCACGGTTCTGGCAATCATTACAACAATACTTAGGGACAAGTGTGAACTTGAGCACCGCTTACCATCCACAAACGGATAGTCAAAGCGAGCGAACGATTTAAACCCTAGATGATATGTTGAGGATATGCGTCCTAGATTTCGGTGGAGGTTGGGACAATCATTTACCACTCATCGAGTTCTCCTACAACAATAGCTACCACAGCAGTATCGGATGTGCTCCGTTCGAAGCATTTTATGGTAGAAATTTTCGGTCTCCAATTTGTTGGACCAAAGTGGGAGATAACAGAATCACTGGGCCTGAACTTATTCAGGAGACTAGTGATAAGATAGCCCAGATTCAACAGAGATTACGAGCAACACGTAGCCGCCAAAAGAGTTACGCAGACAAACGACGAAAGCCTTTGGAATTCCAGGTGGGTGACCGAGTCATGTTGAAAGTGTCCCAATGGAAAGGCGTGGTTCGTTTTGAGGCTAAGGGCAAGTTAGCACCAAGGTATGTCGGACCGTTCGAGATAATCCAACGAATTGGTTCGGTAGCATACCGACTCAGACTTGTGGATGAACTCAGCTGGGTACACGATGTATTTCATGTATCAAATCTTGAGAGATGTCTCGCTGATGAATCATTAGTCATACCTTTGGAAGAAATACAAGTGGATGAACAACTACATTTCATTGAGGAACCTGTAGAGATTATGGATCGTGAAGTCAAGAGACTGAAACGAAGTCGTATCCCTATCGTGAACGTGTGTTGGAACTCCAAGCGCAGACCAGGGTGTCACACCCCCAATTTTCAACTAACGGAATCATACCATTTGGGAACGTGACAAACCAGGATCTCAGATCATTAGACATAACGAAGACCTCTATATGAATTTCAAAACATACTTTGGTCTAAAACATCAAAGTTTTTAAAGATTGCGGAAGCGTTTTAAAACAATAATCAAAGGAACAGTTGTAACATGTAAATTACAAAACAAAATCCCCAAATGTGTAATTCAAACAATATAAATGTAAAACATGCATGCGACTCTATCTCCTAGTCCATGCCAGCTTTATTGCGCACCTTAGCGTCCTGAGAAAACATGTAAATCAAGTCAACACAAAGGTTGGTGCATAACACAGGTTTAAGCATTCATAATGTTTAAAACAACAGTTTGAATATCAAGTTTGCAGATAACATAATCACACATGCATAGTCATGATAGCTAGTCATTTGTACTATTTACATAAGTGGTCGACACCGAAGCTGACGATTGCCATGCTATAGCATGTTTTTGCCTTGCCACTATTGTCTAGCACTAACAATAGTAATGAATGTTTGGTCAGTCAAACACCTGCGTAGATCCCATCTACCAAGTGAGGTTTGTCAAACCTAATAGATCTATTTCCAACTACCACGCTTTGCGCTACGGCAAACTAAACGGTTCGAAGTGTGTAAGGACTTGTAAATGCTATGTTGTCACATAATGTAAACAGCTAACTCATGCAAGTGATATGTATCTAAAAAGTGTTTGTTGCACATGTTTTCTCCCCCAAAACAGTTAAAATAAGAAAGGGGCCGTGTACGCACCTTTGATTGTTGCAGAATGATCAAACGCACTTAAACTCGTGTAAACAGTCCTCCTACGAAGAACCTGTGTTTTAACAATAACCTAGTGTTATTCAGATAGTCGTTTTGCTTGAAATCACATACGTGTCAACACACGTATATTAGAGTGTTAGAAATACGTATACGTATATACGCGTGTCTTTAAAATCGTTTAAATAAAATCATATATGATTTTATTTAAATAAACGTAATTATACGCGATTACGTTTTCAATCAAAATTTTGAATTTTATTATTCAAATATGTTCGGGATGAAATTCTGGTTCAAACGAAACTGAAACGGGTTAAATCGGAGTTCGTATGCTAGAGTTATTACAAAAATACCAAAAATGGCATTTCATCACAAAACCGGCCGAGGCACGGCTCGAACCCGCGACCTCCCGCTCAACACACACGCATCTAACCAGTATCGCCCGCTAGGGTTTCGCATTAGTATTCCAGACTTAATTCTTTTAAACATAGTTTCCCTGGTTCCCCCTTTTTCTATTAACCGAACCATTTAACCTCAATTGGGCACCAATTCGAACTCAATCGAACTCCAATCCTTAGGGCTTTGGTTCTATTGTCCTAATCGAGTACATAGATGGGTTTAATTGATCTTGATCATCAAAAACATATGATTTTACCTCCTAAACAGTTTCGAACTCATGCACCACGTTTACAACTTGATTGGATCGATTTCATTTAAATTGATCTGAAAAATCATATGGTTATCATTCACAATATAATCTCGAACATGTCTGAGCCAATTAATTCGAAAACTAAATCCATTTATATCAATTTCCCCAAATTCTTTTTACTCAAGAACCCTAAAAGTCAAAATCTTATAATTCGTAGTTCCATGATGAAATTGACATAGCATTAACCTTAATCGGAATCCTCTGAATCTACCCATGCTATTTAATTTGATTTTTAGGACTGTTACATTCGAATTCCCCAAAAACGTTTTCCTTAAGAACCCTAATTATTGAGATCATAGAATTCGCTATCATCTTATGAAATTGACATAGGTATTTCCTTTCACGCATTGCTCTGAAACTTCCTATATGGTTTAATTCGACTACCAATCCATCTAAACAAGAAACCCCCAAACCGTTTCGTCTAAGAACCCTAGAATTCAAGTATCATTAAATCGATGTTGTTATCAAAAATTGCTATATGTTTTTACTTAATCGATCATATTAGGAGGTTCTGGAGTGATTACTTACTTGTTTAGATATCGAATTGATGTACTTCGACTTGTGGTGGAGTTTCGGCTACTCTCGAACCAAATCTTGTTATCTATGGCTTCTTGAATCAAATCTTTAAATGATTTCGCTCCTAAAGATGCCGAATGGTGTTTAGGATGTGCCAATTGTGTGCAATTCAATCAGATTTTACACTTTTGTTAAGGCTCATGAACGGTTTCGACTTTTGATTGCCACCGAGCTTAAATTCGACTAATCAATGGCTCAATAACGGTTGCTACTCATTAGTAATCATCAATAGGATGATTAAGAGCAATCAATTCTCGGTTACAACCCTTCCCATTATGAATTTCGAATTTGCCCCAAATCATTTTGGCCGAATTTTGACTTTTAGAAGTCAAAATCGATTGTTATGATTAATTACAAGTTAAATCCTTGAAATTGTGATGTTTATAAGCTGTTTTGTTCAATTCCAACCCTTTAAAATTTGTTTTGGATCAATTACTTAACATTTCGGTTAACAAAGTTGAACCGAAAATCCCAAATTGTCACAAATCGGGCTACTTAGAACATTGTTGGGCTTGATTAACCCAATTGGGCCTCTTAAATACAATTGGGCCTATCTTGGACTCATTGGGCCTACCTTGGGCCTACTTTGGCCTTATTGGGCCTACTTGGGCCTCATTGGCCTTCCTTGGTTTCATTGGGCTTAACTTGGCCTTATTGGGCCTACTTGGGCCTCATTGGCCTTCCTTGGTTTCATTGGACTTAACTTGGCCTTATTGGGCCTACCTAGACCCCATTGGGCCTACTCTTGTCTTGTTGGGCTTGTGATCTCACTATTTTCAGTTAACTAGGTTAATTCGAAAAGTCGGATTGTCACATCATCCCCTTGTTGAAGGAATTTTCGTCCCGAAAATTAGCAAATGTTAGGAGTAGTTAGGAAACTACTTACGAGTTTAAATCGTACGCGTTAGTGTGATTTGATCATTCTGTGTGCTTGTGTGTACTCACACACAAAATCTAATGCTTGCAACATCACAACTAAATGTGATCGTTCAATGTGACTGTTTGCGTGTACACTAGTTAGTTCACCTAACTGTGACTGTTTGTATTTGATCATACTGTGCTGTGTAACCTCACACCTAGTGAGTGTCTGTAACTGTTTGTACTATGCAACCCCGCACATAGCAAAATGTGTGTAACTAATCATGTATGTACTACTATAACATGTAACATATGAAATGTAGCACATAAAATATATAAAATGTAATGTAGCACAAATGTTTGTAAACAAAACCAATTGAATAAAGTGTTTGTGCTTACAGTTTGAATTTTGCAGTGTTGATGTGTGAAGCGTCACGTCATCCCCTTGTTGAAGGAAATTTCGTCCCGAAATTTAACGTGCGCTCCCAGTGTTTGTAGTTGTTGTTTTGAACAAATGAGGATACTTCTTCATCATTTGATCTTCCCGTTCCCATGTGAATTCAGGACCACATCTTGAATTCCATCGAACTTTGACTATTGGAATCTTGCTTTGTTTGAGTTGTTTGACCTCTCAGTCCATGATTTCTGCTGGTTCTTCAATGAATCGTAACTGTTCATCTACTTGTATTTCTTCCAACGGTACAATCAATGTCTCATCAGAAAGACATTTCTTTAAGTTCGATACGTGAATGACATCATGAACTCCACTGAGTTCATCCGGTAGTTTGAGTTGATACGCAACCGGACCAATCCTTTTCAGAATCTCAAAAGGTCCTACGTAACTTGGACTAAGCTTCTCGCGCTTGCCGAATCGTATCACACATTTCCAAGGTGATACCTTTAGAAGAACTCGGTCTCCTACTTGAAATTCCAATGGTTTTCGACGTTTGTCAGCATAACTTTTCTGTCGATCCCGGGCCGCTGCCATACGGTTCCGGATTTGTACTATCTTCTCTGTCGTCTCGTGCACTAGTTCAGGACCTGTAATCTGACTGTCACCAATTTCAGCCCAACAAACTGGTGAACGACATTTGCGACCATACAAAGCTTCAAACGGTGCTGCTTGAATACTTGTATGATAACTATTGTTGTAAGAGAATTCCACTAACGGTAAGTGGTTTTCCCAGCTATCACCAAAGTCAATTACACAAGCTCGTAACATATCCTCGAGCGTTTGAATCGTACGTTCACTTTGACCGTCGGTCTGTGGATGATAGGCGGTACTCATATCCAAACGAGTTCCCAAGGACTTATGAAGTGATTTCCAAAAGTTGGAAGTAAATCGGGCATCCCGATCTGATATGATAGAGATTGGCACGCCATGTCGTGCTACCACTTCCTTAATGTAAATACGAGTCAGTTTCTCCATCTTATCGGTTTCCTTGATTGCTAAGAAGTGTGCAGATTTTGTTAATCGATCAACAATTACCCATATCGTATCACAACCACTCGGTGTACGGGGTAACTTAGTAATGAAGTCCATCAAAATCTGTTCCCATTTCCACATCGGTATTTCTGGTTGTTGCAGTAAACCAGATGGTTTCTGATATTCAACTTTGACTTTCGAACAAGTCAAACATTTGCTAACGTACTTAGCAATGTCAGCTTTCATGTGAGGCCACCAATACAGTGCCTTCAAATCATGGTACATCTTATCTGATCCCGGATGGACTGAATACCTGGACTTATGTGCTTCATCCATCACGAGTTCTCTTAAACCTCCATACAAAGGTATCCACATTCGATTAATGAAATAACGAATTTCATCAGATTTAACATCCAGTTGTTCTTCCATTCCTCGTAAGGATTCCTGTACCAAGTTTTCCTTTTTCAAAGCCTCGAGCTGAGCACTGCGTACCTTGTCAGGTAAGTCAGTCTGTATCGTCATCATAAGTGCGCGAACCCGTCTTGTTCCTGTTGTGTCTTTTCTACTCAGAGCGTCAGCTACTACATTAGCTTTTCCCGGGTGATACTTAATCGCGCATTCGTAGTCGTTCAACAACTCAACCCATCGTCGTTGTCTCATATTAAGCTCCTTCTGATCAAAGATATGTTGCAAACTCTTATGATCAGTGTAAATAGTACACTTAGTTCCATACAGATAATGCCTCCAAATCTTCAAAGCAAAAACCACTGCTCCTAACTCCAAGTCATGAGTAGTGTAATTCTTTTCGTGTGGTCGTAGTTGCCTTGAAGCATAAGCAATCACTTTATCACGTTGCATCAACACACATCCTAAACCCTGTGCAGATGCATCACAATACACCACAAAGTCTTCTGTTCCTTCCGGTAAGGATAGAATCGGTGCACTGCAGAGTTTCTGTTTCAATAACTGAAATGCAGCTTCCTGTTTATCCGTCCAGTTATATTTCGTTCCCTTATGCGTAAGAGCTGTAAGTGGTTGAGCGATCTTTGAGAATCCCTCAATGAATCGTCTGTAGTAACCCGCCAAACCAAGGAATTGTCGTACCTCGGTAGGGGTCTTTGGCGCTTCCCAATTCTTAATTGCCTCGATCTTTGCTGGATCAACATGTATGCCCTTTTCATTGACTATATGACCTAGGAATTGAACTTCTCGCATCCAAAAGTCACATTTTGAGAACTTAGCGTACAATTGTTCTTGTTTCAGTAATTCCAACAGCAATCGAAGATGTTCAGCGTGCTCCTCCTCAGTCTGAGAATAGATGAGAATGTCATCAATGAAAACAATGACAAACTTATCGAGATAAGGTTTACAAACACGATTCATGAGATCCATGAATACAGCTGGAGCGTTTGTCAACCCAAATGGCATGACCAAGAACTCACAATGGCCATAGCGTGTCCTGAATGCTGTCTTTGGAATATCCTCCTCCTGGACTCTTAGTTGATGATAACCCGATCTGAGATCAATCTTCAAGTAGTAACTCGAACCTTGCAACTGATCGAACAGATCGTCAATTCTGGGTAACGGATACCGGTTCTTGATAGTGACCTTGTTCAATTCCCGGTAATCGATACACATACGGAAAGTCCCATCCTTCTTCTTAACAAACAAAACTGGAGCTCCCCACGGTGAAAAACTAGGTTGTATGAAACCCTTATCCAACAAATCTTGCAGTTGTGTAGATAACTCTTGCATCTCTGACGGAGCAAGTCGATAAGGCGCCCTAGCTATCGGTGCTGCATCTGGTGTAAGGTCGATTCGGAACTCCACCTGTCTGATAGGCGGTAATCCCGGCAAGTCTTCTGGAAATACCTCCGGAAATTCACAAACTACTGGTATATCTTCAATCTTCTTCTCAGCTACCGGCTTTTCAGTTATAAGTGCTATAACTGCCGTATGACCTTTCCGCAGACATTTGTGTGCTTTCATACAAGATATGAGACGCAGTGGTGTACTACTCTTCTCGCCTTGTACATACAATGTCTCTCCATGCGAAAGAGGTATGCGAACAATCTTTTCATGGCATACGATTTCAGCCTGGTGTTTGGACAACCAGTCCATGCCAATGACTACATCAAAACTACCTAAAGCAATAAGCATAAGGTCAATTTCCAATGTCTGACCCATCAAATCAAGTATACATCCCTTAAGGATTTGTTCAACTACAATTAGCTTACCATCAGCTAGTTCTACAGTGTATGGACTATCTAAAGCAGTGGGACTAACATTTAGCAACTTAGCAAGTGAACTAGATACAAAACTCCGATCGGCACCAGTGTCAAATAACATAGAGGCATAGTGATTATTTAAGAGGAACGTACCCGTAACAATGTTGGGATCCTCCCGTGCTTGACGTCCTCCAATCACAAACGCCCTGCCCCTAACACCATTGTTGTTGTTGTTGTTGTTATTGTTGTTATTGGTGCCATTACCGTTACCATTGCCGTTGCCATTGCCATTTGCATTATTATCCCCACCTTTCTTGAGTTGTGGGCAATCCTTCTTAAAGTGCCCCATCTTGCCACACTCAAAACAACCCTTCTGTGCGTTGTTCTGATTGTTATTATGATTGTTGTGATTGTTTTGCAGCTCTCCCCGACAATCCTTAGCTACATGCCCAACCTTACCACACCTTTGACACTTATCTCTATCACATTGATTTCCCGTATGATGAAATCCACACCTGTTGCACTTTGGGTGTTTACCAATATAACCCCCTGACGATGATGATTGTTGACCACTATTTGAGTTGTGATAAGACTTGTTTGAGTCTTGTTTCCGGTTCTGCTGAAACGGTTGTTGGTTGAAATTCTTGGTGTTGTTGCTCTCCCACTTCCTTTTGTGGTCTCCCACCTTAGTAGCCGATGTTCTTTTAGGCAGAGTCCCCTGTAGCACTGCCTGATCAGTCAGTTGGTGCGCTAACCGAACAGCTTGTTGGATGGTCGTGGGATTTGCAGAAGTGACCAACCCCTGGATTTGAGGCACCAGTCCTCCGATGTACCTCTCTATCCATTTGCTTGCTGGAGTAGCCATATGAGGTAGAAGTCTGGCTAATTCATGAGATCGAGTAGTGTACTCCTCGATGTTTGATCCCTCCATCTTGAGGTGCCAGTATTCTTCCTCTAGTTTTTGCATCTCACTACGAGGACAGTACTCCTCCTGCAGTAAAGTTTTGAAGCCATTCCAAGTCAAGGCATTAGCCTCACCCAACCCCAAGGTCTGAACATTCGAGTTCCACCAAGTTAATGCTGGACCCTCCAATGTTCCTGTAGCATACTTCACCTTGCTTTCATCAAGACAATTGCACATCTCAAACACAGATTCAGCCTTCTCAATCCATCGTAGGAGTCCAATGGCTCCTTCCGATCCTTTGAAATTGTGTGGCTTACAGTCCAAGAACATCTTAAACGTGCATGCCTGTGGGTTAACCAGTCCCCCTGCCGGACCCTGTGGCCCAGTATTGTGTGTCTGAGCGTAGTTCGCGATAGCCTCCGTGACCCTGTTATTGATTAGCTCGTTGAGCTCAGCAACTGTCATGTGAACGTTCTCGTTGGCCATTATCTTCCTAGTTAAAAGAAATGTTAGAGCGTTATCAAGATCCAATGTGACATGTGTAAACAAAACAACAAACACAACATGTAATGTATAAATCAACACAACTGTTGGCAATAAATAATAGTTTTTCAATAGATAATAATCTGGTTTGAGTACAATACTTTTGAAATCAAACATAAGTTTTCAAACTTCTAATGTAGGGACACAACCCGCCCCTAATAAGTTTAAACAAAACAAAACAAATCAATCATCCTCAACAGTGGATTCAGGATCAGAATCAACAGCTGGTGCTGGTTCTTCCCCTTCCTCCTCTTCATCCTCTTCCTCATTCTCCGAGGCCACCAAATCTTCCAAGGCTTCCAGTCTGCCTTCCAGAATCTCCGCTCGGTTCTCTGAAGCTTCAAGACGACCAATCAAATTAATCATCTCATCCTGCATATCGTTGACCAGATGGGCAAGATTATCCTGTCTTTCATTAGCATCCCATAATTCCCGAACATTATACTCGATCCTGTCATTCGCCCAGTACAAGTCCTCGCGCAGTTTGGCGATCTCCTCAGCATCAGTCCTTTGCCTCTTAGGCTCAGGAACATCCAATACCGGTGGTGGATGGGTAGAAGGTCCCTCAGCAGGGATCTCCTGAGTACCCTCCACTGGCTCCTCCTCCGGATCCTCATCCGGGTCCTCATCCGGATCCTCCTCCGGATCCTCCTCCGGATCTGAATCATCCCTCTCATATGGTGGAGGAGATGGAATAGGTGGTGCTGGTGATGATGGTGGTGCTGGAACTATCGGCTCCTCATCCTCAGAATCATTAATGTAAATATATGGTGCTGATGATGAAGATGTCATGCCTGTTACATAATACCATATGTAAGTGCAGTGCCATGGAATGTGTAAGCAAGTCAATTACAAAATGCCATTTGTAATTTCTCAGTAATATGTGTAAGCATATGTGTCTAATGTCTAACAGTCATAGTCTAAGTCTACAAATGCAAACCTAGTTCGCTATAACCAATGGCTCTGATACCAATCTGTCACACCCCCAATTTTCAACTAACGGAATCATACCGTTTGGGAACGTGACAAACCAGGATCTCAGATCATTAGACATAACGAAGACCTCTATATGAATTTCAAAACATACTTTGGTCTAAAACATCAAAGTTTTTAAAGATTGCGGAAGCGTTTTAAAACAATAATCAAAGGAACAGTTGTAACATGTAAATTACAAAACAAAATCCCCAAATGTGTAATTCAAACAATATAAATGTAAAACATGCATGCGACTCTATCTCCTAGTCCATGCCAGCTTTATTGCACACCTTAGCGTCCTGAGAAAACATGTAAATCAAGTCAACACAAAGGTTGGTGCATAACACAGGTTTAAGCATTCATAATGTTTAAAACAACAGTTTGAATATCAAGTTTGCAGATAACATAATCACACATGCATAGTCATGATAGCTAGTCATTTGTACTATTTACATAAGTGGTCGACAACGAAGCTGACGATTGCCATGCTATAGCATGTTTTTGCCTTGCCACTATTGTCTAGCACAAACAATAGTAATGAATGTTTGGTCAGTCAAACACCTGCGTAGATCCCATCTACCAAGTGAGGTTTGTCAAACCTAATAGATCTATTTCCAACTACCACGCTTTGCGCTACGGCAAACTAAACGGTTCGAAGTGTGTAAGGACTTGTAAATGCTATGTTGTCACATAATGTAAACAGCTAACTCATGCAAGTGATATGTATCTAAAAAGTGTTTGTTGCACATGTTTTCTCCCCCAAAACAGTTAAAATAAGAAAGGGGCCGTGTACGCACCTTTGATTGTTGCAGAATGATCAAACGCACTTAAACTCGTGTAAACAGTCCTCCTACGAAGAACCTGTGTTTTAACAATAACCTAGTGTTATTCAGATAGTCGTTTTGCTTGAAATCACATACGTGTCAACAAACGTATATTAGAGTGTTAGAAATACGTATACGTATATACGCGTGTCTTTAAAATCGTTTAAATAAAATCATATACGATTTTATTTAAATAAACGTAATTATACGCGATTACGTTTTCGATCAAAAATTTCAATTTTATTAGTCAAATATGTTCGGGATGAAATTCTGGTTCTAACGAAACTGAAACGGGTTAAATCGGAGTTCGTATGCGAGAGTTATTACAAAAATACCAAAAATGGCATTTCATCACAAAACCGGCCGAGGCACGGCTTGAACCCGCGACCTCCCGCTCAACACACACGCATCTAACCAGTATCGCCCGCTAGGGTTTCGCATTAGTATTCCAGACTTAATTCTTTTAAACATAGTTTCCCTGGTTCCCCCCTTTTTCTATTAACCGAACCATTTAACCTCAATTGGGCACCAATTCGAACTCAATCGAACTCCAATCCTTAGGGCTTTGGTTCTATTGTCCTAATCGAGTACATAGATGGGTTTAATTGATCTTGATCATCAAAAACATATGATTTTACCTCCTAAACAGTTTCAAACTCATGCACCACGTTTACAACTTGATTGGATCGATTTCATTTAAATTGATCTGAAAAATCATATGGTTATCATTCACAATATAATCTCGAACATGTCTGAGCCAATTAATTTGAAAACTAAATCCATTTATATCAATTTCTCCAAATTCTTTTTACTCAAGAACCCTAAAAATCAAAATCTTATAATTCGTAGTTCCATGATGAAATTGACATAGCATTAACCTTAATCGGAATCCTCTGAATCTACCCATGCTATTTAATTTGATTTTTAGGACTGTTACATTCGAATTCCCCAAAAACGTTTTCCTTAAGAACCCTAATTGTTGAGATCATAGAATTCGCTATCATCTTATGAAATTGACATAGGTATTTCCTTTCACGCATTGCTCTGAAACTTCCTATATGGTTTAATTCGACTACCAATCCATCTAAACAAGAAACCCCCAAAACCGTTTCGTCTAAGAACCCTAGAATTCAAGTATCATTAAATCGATGTTGTTATCAAAAATTGCTATATGTTTTTACTTAATCGATCATATTAGGAGGTTCTGGAGTGATTACTTACTTGTTTAGATATCGAATTGATGTACTTCGACTTGTGGTGGAGTTTCGGCTACTCTCGAATCAAATCTTGTTATCTACGGCTTCTTGAATCAAATCTTTAAATGATTTCGCTCCTAAAGATGCCGAATGGTGTTTAGGATGTGCCAATTGTGTGCAATTCAATCAGATTTTACACTTTTGTTTAGGCTCATGAACGGTTTCGACTTTTGATTGCCACCGAGCTTAAATTCGACTAATCAATGGCTCAATAACGGTTGCTACTCATTAGTAATCATCAATAGGATGATTAAGAGCAATCAATTCTCGGTTACAACCCTTCCCATTATGAATTTCGAATTTGCCCCAAATCATTTTGGCCGAATTTTGACTTTTAGAAGTCAAAATCGATTGTTATGATTAATTACAAGTTAAATCCTTGAAATTGTGATGTTTATAAGCTGTTTTGTTCAATTACAACCCTTTAAAATTTGTTTTGGATCAGTTACTTAACATTTCGGTTAACAAAGTTGAACCGAAAATCCCAAATTGTCACAAATCGGGCTACTTAGAACATTGTTGGGCTTGATTAACCCAATTGGGCCTCTTAAATACAATTGGGCCTATCTTGGACTCATTGGGCCTACCTTGGGCCTACTTTGGCCTTATTGGGCCTACTTGGGCCTCATTGGCCTTCCTTGGTTTCATTGGGCTTAACTTGGCCTTATTGGGCCTACTTGGGCCTCATTGGCCTTCCTTGGTTTCATTGGACTTAACTTGGCCTTATTGGGCCTACCTAGACCCCATTGGGCCTACTCTTGTCTTGTTGGGCCTGTGATCTCACTATTTTCAGTTAACTAGGTTAATTCGAAAAGTCGGATTGTCACACAGGGTTTACCTGGGGGCGTGAGGATCATATGAAGACAAAATATCCCCACCTGTTTGAAGAAGAAGTAGTACCCGACAATGATGTTTAAATTTCGGGACGAAATTTCTTTAACAAGAGGAGACTGTGACAACCACTACCAGATCGCCCGGCAATCCGTACGTTATGTGTACTTTCACCTTTTACTATGTGTAAATACAATGTGAATAATAGTTGTATGACAACATGACTAAGAAAACAAATAGAAGTTGTATGTGTTTAAGTGAAAATTTAAATACAGTAAATACAACAATTCATGTGAAACAACAGTGTGAGAACAAGTAACGAAAACATATCGGTTGCGATCTGATCTTCACAAATAACAGAAATCAGATGGCCGATAATTCAATGAGTAATCAAGGCGAAACAAGTGTGATTATGTGCAATTAGGTGTGTTTAGTTGAGTCTGTCAGTGAGGAAATTCAATGCGAAACAGAAATTCAATGCAAAACAGAAATTCAGTATCGTTTCGGAATAATAATCTGACAGTGTGTTTGCGTGGGTGACGATTCACAAAAACATATATGTGGGTTTAAAGTTATGAACGAGACTGAAAAGTAGAAAACAAAAATCAGAAAGTAAAGTCGTTGTCGTGTTCGTTCGGGTGACGATTCGAACGAATACGCGCGAGGGCGATACGATTTGACGAAACGAAATTTATAAACGATTTCGTAATAATAAAATAAACGTTTCGGAACAATAAAATAAATAAAAGAATTATAAAATATTTACTTGGAATAATCAGCTTAAAAAGATTGAAATAAAACTATTTTAATTAAAGTCGTAAACTTCGTAAACGTCGCGGAAACGAGAACCGAGCAAACGAAACGAACCCGAACTTGCTCAGGGTATAAAAACCCTAAACCCATTTAATTTCTCATTTATTTCCCTCACCCACCTTCCCTCTCTCTAAAACCCGTTTACCCACTCTCTAGAATTTCTCCACAAAAACCTCAAGATCTAACTCATTTCTTTGCCAAATCTTTCAAATTTGGTATCAAAACGAAGATCTCGACATCCTCTACACAAAGGTACCAAGGATCGGCCCTATATCCATCTCAAACTTCTGAAATCATAGAGAGAAGTTTCGGTTTTTAGGGTTTTCAACAAAGCCGACAAAAACCGAAGTTTAATCGGTTTTAAACATCTCTTTTTCGACCCATACACCTTCTAAATGAGTTTACTCACATAAACCCACTCAAAACGACTATATATACGACTAGAAATCGAAGTCGTTGCCTCCCATGGCTGAAAACCCGTTTAGGCGATTGAGCCTTTTGGGAGAATGACCCGGGAGAATGAGTCATTCGGGCGAATGACTCATTCGGGCGAAGGACTCATTCGGGTGAACAGCCATTAGCATGACTCATTCTTACAAAAATCATAAGAATATGTCGTTTTCACTACACGAGCTTAGTTAACAACTCAGATTTCAAAAAGAACAATCAAATAAGAGATCATACCTCATATAACATTTAATCAAACACAGGACTGTGAATACAACATCAGTACGACAACAGTGAACGCGCGCATTTCTTGAGTCTTAGTCAACCACTACAGCAACAAGGTGAGTTCATATGCCCCCTTTTCTAATCTTTTGATTTTAACTTCCGGGCTGAGAAACATGCTAACTCTTTTGTTTATTTAAAAGATTTAGTATATTATTTCAATTAACATGTGATTTAGATAATAATGATTTTATCTTTATTATCATATTTTATCATATTATTGTCATTATGTGTGCTTGTGTGTGAAATAACATGTTAAACATAACAAGTATGATATCATGATAACATAACTTCATGGTACCATCCTATCAAAATGAATGACACAATGCATCAAAGCTAGATCTCATATCAACGGGCTTATAACACTGAGACAACAAGAGTGATGCTCATGATAACATGATTTCATGATGATATCATTCACCACATTTATTAACAACACATTGTTAAAATCACTGAATATACATACATTGAGATAACATTTGAGACAATCAATTGGGATATCAAGGATGACATCATGATAACATAGTTTCAAGATGTCATCCCTCACATATGCTAACATCGTATGATAAAACAAGATCTTATGAGACAATGTTAAAGACTAGAGATCATAGCATTGTGTTCATTTTATTTTCAATATACCATTAGAACATATCAGGGATGACGTCACGATAACATAATTTCCTAATATCATCCAATCACTGAAATAACATAAGTATATTTAAGATGTGATCTTATAACACTCTGTTATTAATACTGAGGTGACATTGAGATAACAATGAGACAAGTACAAGAGGTAACAAGAATGATACTCATGATAATAAAATTTCATGATAATATCATTCACTACATTTGTTAACACTGTGTAATAAGACTAGTTCATATAACACTTTATTAAAGACATTTGAGACAATAACATTGGGAGAACACAATCCATAATTACTATTAAGCATGTTTGTATTATATCACATCAATCAAGTGTTCATGAGTTCATGTACAGTCGTAAGTCCCTTACAACTAAATCATTTACCATTTATTTAGTGCGACTAAACTGACGATAGCGTAGTGGTACCATCGGTTTGACAAACTGCCGGTGAGCGAGGCCGGTATGTTATTCGTATTTGTTATCATTGGCCGGTATCGTAGGACCGGTAACAGGGTTGCATCATTCAGGTTTGGTAAACGACACATGGTGATATTAATCTACAGAAACTAATTGTAATTAAATGCTTCGATTTTATTAACTAGTAGACTGAGGAATTGCTTTTCTCTCAAGTCATATTACTAGTAAAAGTCTCATTGAAGGCAATGAATCTATGAGAACACAAATGGGATAGAGGTAAATGAGAGGCATTGTGGTCTGATTACATGAGGTCCACAATGGGTCCCATATATGCTCTATACATTTAGGCCAAGTACATTACTGACGAGTTAACTATTACTCTTTTAGTTAGAAGTAAATTATAGTTAACCTTCACTTGAGTGAATAATAATAAAGATAAGATTTAATAAATATGTTTTCCTTAAAATACCGAGGGATTATCATTACATAGGTTTTGATAACTTATTTCTCTCATACATTTTTACTCTATATTTATAACAATGTGGGTGATGAATAAATATGGGTTGAGTATCAAATGGGAGGAACACATGTGAGATAGAAATGGGTATCCATAGTTGTATTTATAAGTGGTGCTGAATTCAGTCAGATATGTGGTGGGATGTCGGCTGGGGCTTGTCTCCTACGTATGCCCTATATATAAGCATGTTTGATTTGGATGAAATACTATTTGTAAGTATAACTATGGAGAGTACATTGCGTGAGACGGATGAGACATTTATCAATAAGACTTGTGTATGACATAGTGATTGTGAATGGCAATAAATCAATTGTTTTCAATTACTAAACTTATGAACTCACCAACTTAGTGTTGACTTGTTTAAATGCATGTTTTCTCAGGTAATGAACAGGTTTAGACACCAAGCTTCAGGACATAAGCTAAGGGACTTTTAGAAGGCCTAGCTTATTTTTGTGTCGTGCATATTTTGAATGACATAACTGTGAATCATCTTTTGTAAATCTTGTGCAGATACAAGATAGGAAACTCAATGATTCTTTTGGTTAGATTACTTAGTTAAATTTTGAACATGACAATGTAATTTAACTTTGTAATTCTATATTAATGTCATATTAGCATTTCTCATTTATATATCATGTGCATTGTAAACAATCTGATCATGTCGATTATCATTACGATATCGCGCCCCGAGAACCTTCCGCCCAACGGGAAAGTCGACGAGACTATAACGGAATTAAAGAGAAAAATGAGACGAATATAATGGTGCAATTTTTTTAAAAAAATAATATATTATAAAAAAATTATTAATGTTTAAAAAAAGGGAGGGGGAAACTTATAAAAGTAAAATGACTATGATGCCCTTTTTAATATTTTAATGAAAAGCTTATGTGTAATTTTATTATTGGTTGAAATATGTTATGTAGTTGCAGCAAAAAAAGAGGGTTGTTTTTTATACCTTTCCCTACATATATATGTATATGTGTGTATATATATATGTATATATAGGTATATATAGGTATATATATGTATATATAAGGGACGGTTAACGTACATATTAGTATTAACGTGCTAAACGTAGGAAACCACAAGATCGCGCCATGTGTCATATGAGCAAAGGGCATTATCGTCCTTATAAAATCACAGACGGTGATTTATAAAATTATAGACTGACATTTAACACCCATAATTACGGACCACATGGATAATCCGGACCAATAATTACGTACCACGTTATATAACAATCACAAACCGTACTTTAACACATATAATCAAGGACAAAACGTATAATCATAGACCAATAATCACGGACCACGTTATATGAAAATCAAGGACCTTTATTTAACATGTATCATCAAAGGATCAACTACATAATTACGTACCAATAATTACGTACCAAACAAAAAAATCACGGACCACGTAAAAAAAACTTAAGAAAACTATAACAATACTATACTCAAATTAAAGATAATAAAATTCTAAATTTTATGGTGTAATTTTTTTAAAAAAATAATAAAACATGTAAAAGTTATTTAATTTTTAAATAACGAGTGGAACTTGTTGTAAATAGAAAATGTGGTTGTTCCTCTTTTGCCCTTCCAGTTATATTTTACCCTTATTTTGTGGAGAAAGTTGTATAAAGTGGGGACCACTAGATCTTGTCCATTGATTATTTGATCAAAGGGTCCAGAATTCATCCTACGTTTAGTACGTTAACATTAACATGTATTTGATCCGGCTCCTATATATGTGTGTGTGTGTGTGTGTGTCTATATATATAGGGAAGTGTTCTATTCATAACCCTAAGATTAAGCAATAACCCAATAACTAATTTATATTCAAAGATCATAATTCAAGATTCTAATCTAATGGTTCTTATTAAACTGTAATAAAATAATATCTTTGATTTGAAATTAAAGGAGAAAAGGGTAATTAGGTCATTTCTTGTGCATTGGTAGCTTTTCTAATCTAATGGTTCTTGTTAAACTGTAATAAAATAATATCTTTATTTGAAATTAAAGGAGAAAAGGGTAATTAGGTCATTTCTTGTGCATTGGTAGCTTTTCTTTTTTGACTTGCCATACAAAATGCAATGCAGAATTTACTTAAATATTATTATATTTGTATATATTGAATTAAAAATTAACCTTGTTGTACTTAAAAGTTATAACAATGTAAGTTTCTACAAGAGCTTTGTATTAAAATGTGTCTACACTCTTATAGATAGAACTTTTAAAAGATGTGTATATAGATATGTTGTAGTATTTTAGTTTAAAAATATTATACTGTTGAATTTATTTTTAAATAAAATATTAAATTCTTTTAGTTTCATTTTTATATTTATTTATTCCAGTTAAAAAAATATTAAATTTTTGTAAATAATTATATTAGAAAATTTCATTGTTGTTTTAAAAAAGTTAAAGTAGTTTTATGTATTTTAAATTTTAGAAGTTATATTTAAAAGAAACAATTAGTGTTAATGTATCAAGAGCTTTTTATCAATAAAATGTTATAGTACTTTTTTTTAAATATTACACTTTTATTGTAACATTTATTAGAAATGCAAAAATATAAAGTATTTAAAAATGCCTAAAAACGTACAAAAACTACACTGTAATTTAAAACGTTTACACCATGGTAATTTACGTTTACAATGTAAGTTTCTAGTGCTGTAACTTTTTTAAAACAGCAATGTAATTTTCTAATGTAATAATTTAAAAGAGGTCTGTATTGAAAATAAGTAGCATCAAATCAATTACCGTATTTAGTTTTTAAAAATTAAACTTTTTACAAGAGCTTTGTATTAAAATATGTCTACAGTCTTGTAAATATAATTTTTAAAAGATGTGTATATAGAAATGTTATAGTATATTAGTTTAAAAATATTACACTGTTGAATTTATTTTTAAATAAAATAATACATTATTGTAGTTGCATTTTTATATTTATTTATTCCAGTTAAAAAAATAATAAAGTTTTGTAAATTATTATATTAGAAAATTACATTGTTGTTTTCAACAAGTTAAAGTAGTTATCATATTTTATCTTATGTATTTTTAAATTCTAGAAGTTATATTTAAAAGAAACATTTAGTGTTAATGTATCAATAGCTTTCTATCAACAAAATGTTAGAGTAATTTTTTTAAATATTACACTATTAATGTAACATTTATTATAAATGCAAAAATATAAATTATATAAAACGCTTAAAAAACGTACAAGGTAATTTAAAACGTTTACACCATTGTAATTTACGTTTACAAGGTAAGTTTCTAGAACTGTAACTTTTTTAAAACAACAATGTAATTTTCTAATATAATAATTTAAAAGAGGTTTGTATTGAAAATAAGGAGCATCAAATCAATTACCGTATTTAGTTTTTAAAAATTAAACTTTTTACAAGAGCTTTGTATTAAAATGTGTCTACAGTCTTGTAGATAAAATTTTTAAAAGATGTTTATATAGAAATGTTATAGTATATATTAGTTTAAAAATATTACACTGTTGAATTTATTTTTAAATAAAATAATACATTATTGTAGTTGTATTTTTCTATTTAATTATTCTACTTAAAAAAATAATAAAGTTTTGTAAATTATTATATTAGAAAATCACATTGTTGTTTTTAAAAAGTTAAAGTAGTTATCATATTTTATCTTATGTATTTTAAATTCTAGAAGTTGTATTTAAAAAACATTTAGTGTTAATATATCAATAGCTTTCTATCAACAAAATGTTAGAGTAATTTATTTTAAACGTTACACCTACCATTGTTGTATTCAAAGGACCTGCAATATATATATTCAAAACACCTGCATTATATAATTGTAATATAAAAAGAAACATATACAAATCATGAAAATTGATGTCTGATGAGATATAAATCACATTGAAATTAAATTATAGGTTATTATTATCTAGTCACCCTAATTAAAAGACATAATAGTACAAATGAAAATTACTAATGTACCCTCATCAAATAATAAAAGAAAAATCCATGTGTTCCTTTCTGATTGGGTAAAGAGAGTTAGTGGGTTATTGCTCTAAGTATGAGTTATTATTAGATCACATTCCTATATATATATGTATATATATATGTATATATATATATATATATATAATGTTAATGATTCGTTGTTAACTCGCCTCAATTGATTTAACCCAAATAACTATGGCAATATCAACCCAAATATTTGGGTTTTTTTATGATCTTTATTATGCTTGTGCAACACTATGTTCTTTTATGTGTTTATGCAAATTCATCACTATTTAGGATTTAAAGTAATGTAACACCCAAAACAATTACATTCTTACACGTGTCTAGATATGATCCCAGTTAAGTTTTAACTCAAAACTTTATCATAAGTTATGTAGAAGTGCCAAGAATATTTACAAAAGTAATATGAGCATGATAAGTTAATAATTATATCTCAAAATAATCATACTTTAGTTCTTATGAAAATATAACGACCAAAATTTATATAACGTTTGAGCTTTTCCAAATACGCGCCCGATCATGAGTTTTAACGCATCATCTACTTCAGACCTGCAAACACCACATATAATTTCACCATTAGTTCATAAGAACTAAGTAAGATTATCCAAATATAAGTTATGGTTCGAATCGGAAGGGTTTAGGCCTTAAAACATGATTTTTGCATCAAAAACGAAGATTTCCGGAAAGCCCATGCCATAGGCTATGGTTTTCAGAACAGAATTTCTCAATCGTAGGCTACTACCGTGTCACACCCCCACCTCTCGTCACCTGTTGATGATGTCACTGATTTACTCTGAGAAGGTTCCGGAAGCATAGTGGTGATGTCTCAAAGATGGAGTACAACTTACTTGATCCGGTATCACTACCCACAGATTAATTTAAAGATAGTACATTACAAGGTTAACATTATTATGAGACAACAATTATAGTTTACAACCTGAATATACTACACAAACTAAGTTATTTAGTTACAGTGCCTGATTGTGCAATTTCACCCGTTCTCATTGTCTACCTGCAAAAATGTTTAAGTTTGAAAAGCCAGTACAAAACTGGTGAGTTCGTATTGATTGATTTACACAGTATGATATGATATTCAAGTTCATAATACATAGTTACAAAGATAGGACCCCTATCTAGTTCCTTTTGGACGAAATGTTCTGTTCTACGAAAATACTACTCGTTGGTAAATATCTTAGTGCCTCATCCTTAATGCCTATCACAAACATTAAGCTCGTATTGGAAACAGGTAACAAACATTTACAGCAAGGGGAGTTTCAAGCTCCCAGCAAATGGGTTGTCAGCCAATAGTACTATCATATTTCCTATTCGGCCGACATGGGTTCACTAGATACAATTCGAGAGATGAGGACTTTTTGATACTGTGATAGAGAGCTACATGCAAAATTCCATGAAATCTTACAAGTTCATCACAAGTTCACATGAAATCACACAGATAACAGTGATACATATCATATGTTCAAGAAATGTTCCACAGTAACACCCCGATGTCTGTAAAACATTAAAAAGAAAAGGGATTGTACGAAACTCACCAGAGATATCGAAGTCACAGATAGCGCACAAACTAGTATTTATGGTGTAATTATGCATTAGTTAATGTTTTATAAGTTATTTGTGATTTTAACTTCCGGCAATCCGTAAGGTACGTATACTTTCACAATGACTATCTGTAAATAACTATGTATGAATAACTATGGATAAAACAGTTGTGTGACAACAGAGCTATAAAACTATATAACAGTTGTGTGTATTTCGATGAAAATCGAAATACATAAATACAACAAATCATGAGAAATAACAAGTGTGAGAACAAATGACAAAAACATATCGGTTGCGATCTGATTTCCATAAATAACAGAAATCAAATGGCCGATAATTCAGTGTGAAAAACAAGGAGAAAACAGTATAACTATGTGCAAATAGGTAAGTTTAGTTGAGTCCGTCAGTGAGGAAGTCCAATTCGAAACATAAATTAAGTATTATTTCAGAATAATAAACTGACAGTGTGTTTGCATGGGTGACGATTCACACAAACATATCTGTGGGTTTAACATTATTAATGATAATTGAAAGGTAGAAAACAAAATCAGAATGTAAAGCCATCGTCGTGTTCGTTCGGGTAACGATTCGAACGAATACGCGCGAAGGTGATACGATCTGATGAAACGTTAAAAATAAACGTTTCCGAAACAATAAAATAAGAAAAAGAAATTTAAAAGATTTATCAGGAATTATTACCTTAAAAAGATTTAAATAAAACTATTTTAATTAAACGAACGTAAATCACGCGTTACGTTATGAAAACGCGACGTAAACGTAAAAAACCGAGAAACCGAACGAATCCGAACTACTAAGGGGTATAAAAACCTTGAACCTATTTAATTTCTCATTTATTTTCATCACCAACCTCTTCTCTCTCTCTCATATGGATTCCTCTCTCTCTAGAAAAACAAACACAAAAACCTCCATATCTCCCTTAATTCTTGACTAAATCATTCATATAAGCTATCAAATCGAAGCTTTTGACATTCCTCACACGAAAGTACAAAGGATCGGGCTTAGAATCAACCGAAACGAAGGTAAAATGAGCTTACAAGTTTCGGTTTTTAGGGTTTTCTACAAACCCGACAAAAACCGAAGTTTAACCGGTTTTAAACATCTTTTTCCGACCCATACACCTTCTAAATGAGTTTACTCACCTAAACCCACTCAAAACGACTATATATACGACTAAAAATAATCGCCACATTCCATGGCTGAAACCCGTTTCAGGCGAATGACTCATAAGAACGAACCGCTCATTCGTACGAACTACTCATTCGTGCGAGCTACTCATTAGCATGAGTCATTCGTGTGAGCTACTCATTAGCATGGCTCATTCGTACGAATGACCATTAGCATGAGTCATTCTTACAAAAATCACCAGAATGAGTCATTTTCACTACACGAACTCAGTTAACAGCTCATATTTGAAAAAGAACAATCAATTAAAGGATCATGACTCATATAACATTTAATTAGACACATGACTGTGAATACAAGATCAGTACAACAACAGTGAGCGCGTGCATTTTTGAGTCTTAGTCAACCACTACAACAACAAAGTGAGTTCATACGCCCTTTCTAATCTTTTGATTTTAAATGCGGGGCTGAGAAACATGCTAAACTCTTTCAATTACTTAAAATATTTTAGTGCAATATTTCATTTATTCTATGATTTAGATAATATTGATTTATCTTTATTGTCACATATCATTTCATGTATGCTTGTGTGTTTATGACATGTTTGAGACATCAAGGATGAATCATGATAATATAGTTTCATGATTTCATCAAGCACAATAGAATAACATAAGTTATAAGATTAAATCTTATAACACTTTGTTATTATTACGATAATGAACAGGAGATAACATGAGCCAAATACAAGTAACATCACGAATGATAATCATGATAACATAATTTCATGATGATGATATCATTCACCACATTTATTGACATTATGTAATAAGACAGATTCTTATAACACATTGTTAAAACTATGAGAACACATACACTGAGAGCAGGTAACATTGAGACAATAACATTTGGGAACACAATCAATAATTACTATATAGGCTGTTTGTATTATATCACAACAATCATGTGTTCATGGGTTCATGTACAGTCGTAAGTCCCTACAAGTAAATCGTTTACCAGTGAATTTAGTGCGACTAAACCGACGATAGCGTAATGGTACCGTAGGTTTGACAAACCGCCGCGAGTGAGGTCAGTACGTTAATCGTAACATTATCATTGGCCGGTACCGTATGACCGGTAACAGGGCTGCATCAGTCAGGTTTGGTAAACGACGCATAGTGATATTAATCTACAGAAACTAATTGTAATTAAATCCTTCGTTTCTATTAACTGGTAGACTGAGGAATTGATTTTCTCTCAAGTCATATTACTAGTAATAGTCTCATTGAAGACAATGATTCTATGAGAACAAAATGGGATAGAGGTAAATTGGAGGCATCGTGGTCTGATTACGTGAGGACCACAATGGGTCCTATTTATGCTCTATACATTTAGGCCAATAACAATACTAAAGAGTTAGCTGTTACTCCTTTAATTAGAAGTAAATTATAGTTAATCTTTCACTTGAGAGAATAATAATGAGGATAAGATTTAATAAATATGTTTTCCTTAAAACACTGAGGGAGTATCACCACTTAAGTTTTGATAATTTACTTCCCTCATACTCTTTTATTCTATACATATAACACTATGGGTGATGAACACAATTTATGGATGAATACCCAATGGGTTGAACACACGTGAGATAGAAATGGATATCTATAGCTACAATACAGGTGGTATTGAGTTATGTCAAGGGTGTGGTGGGATGTCGGCTGGGGCTTGTCCCCTACGTATGCCCTATATATAAGCATGCTTGACTGGACAATATCCTATCTATATGTGTATCTATGGAGGGGACATTGGATGAGATACTTGAGACAATATCAATAAAACATATGTGTGACATGGTGATTGTGAATGACAAGAATCCAACGATTTCAAATACTAAACTTATGAACTCACCAACCTAGTGTTGACTTTGTTTAAATGCATGTTTTCTTAGGTGATGAACAGGTCCAGATTTCAAGCAGCAGGATTAAGCTAGTGGACTTTAGAAGAGACGTAGCTTACTTTTGTGATGTGCATATTTTGAATGACATAACTCTGAATCATCTTTTGTAAATCTTGTGCAGATACAAGATAGAAACTCAATGATTCTTTTTGGGTAGATTTACCTGGTTAAATTATGAACATGTATTGTGTAATTAAACTTTGTAATTCTATATCAATGTCATGTTAGCATTAATCATTATATCGCATATGCTATGTAAACAATCTGATCACTATGATTATCAAACGATATCGGGCCCCGAGAACCTTCCGCCCGACGGGAAAGTCGATCCAGCCCGCCGGCTCGGGGTATGACATTGCCTTTTGAGTCATCAAACTGATATCAAGCCTTTAATCAGTTTTTTTAATTGAAAATCATACAATGTATGATAATGTGGGAACCTATAATGATTCAGTTTCTCATACAAAGTGGATGATTTAATGGATTAATCAGGATGCTCTCAGATTAACCAAATAGGTATTGTTGCTGATTATATTACTGAAACAATTGTGGATGAATTTCTGGCTTAGGAATAGTCAATCCTTGTTATTGATCACCCAGGTATCATGAAACATAAGAATGTGACATTAGAATAGGTTTAATAACCATGTTCAATGTACTAATCTGACGATTATTATAAACATCAGATCGTTATTCCAATGATTATCTTAATGATTGTCATTAGTTTGAAACACTTGTATTTAACCTAGAATTTCAAGGAATGATCAAGACAATCACAATCATAGTTACAATCAAATGGCTTAAACCATTATAATCAAAGATATAGTTTCATGGTAACCGGGCATTATAACGGATCAAAACAAGGATTTAACCGTTAACATACCGTGTTTTTCATTTCTAACAATTCCTAGCCATTATCTAGGCAATAATCAACACTCATAACTACTGCATTACGTTCAAAAACAAGATCTAATATATTCAATATCAAACTAGTAGGATAAAACGAATCGTTACCCGATCGGACGGATTTTTAGTCGTAGAACAACAATCCAGTGATGTAGAACCGTTCCTTAGCTTGATCTGGGTGTTCTGGTGACTTGAAAACTGAATTTTGGAGTTAGGAAGTCGACCTGATCGTCAAAATGAAGCTAGAGCTTGAGAGGATGAAAAAGATAAACATTCTGCATGGATTTTCAGTTTTCAATCTGATCATTAAGCCGACCTAGTCGTCGCGTATCGCCAAGGAGGGAGAATTGAAGCTTGACGTATCTTGCTCTAGAAGCTAAGGATAAGGATTCAGGATGGAATTGAATGTTCAACTCCGGCCTACGGGCCAGCCCCTACGGGGATAAGGGATTTCCGGGCGATTGTCACTATAGTGGAGTTGTTGCGGTTGACGTCACATGAAGAGATTTGGTGTAGCAATACAGTGGACCCCATGTGTGTCATTCAACACTGTATCTGCACCAGTGGCTCTAGAGTAGTGTATATGTTATCAAACACCGCGTTAGGATCGTCGACGAACGAGTACTTGGCATTGTGAGACTTGATTTGTCAACCAGTTTACTTACACACACAAACTTGATTTGATTATTATTTTAATGTCATTAACCATGACTCACCAACTACGTATGTAGTTGACATGTTTTAGCTCGTGATACAGGTAACATAAGAACATGAAAGTCATGGAATACATGAAGGATGCTAATTAGATATAGAAGACTGGATTATGAAACCACACTCGTGTGCTAAGCAATGGACCTTGTTGAAACACCGAATTAAGGTTTTATGATTATTTTGTAATTTCTTCATCGTAAGCACTATTCATTGTGCAACTATTCCAACGTTTAAATTTATTCGCATTTTGTAGTCAATATAAGTCTTCCGCTGTATATGGTTGGCTAAAAATGATGCAACACGTCACGCCCTTCGGCGGGGGGTGTGACAATAATGTGTTACATCATTGTAAATTACATCAATGTAAATTACATCACTGCAATTTCCCATTGTTAGAAATAAAATTGAAATTAATTTGTTATGTTTAAGCTCGTTACAATGATGTAAACTTATGACATCTAAAAAAAAGTAAAAAAAAAAACTATTCGAGACTATAACGGAATTAAGAGAAAAATGAGACGAGTTGAATGGTGCAATTTTTTTAAAAAAATAATACAGTATAAAAAAGTTAGGAATGTTTAAAAAAGAAATGGGTAAACTTTATATAAAAAAATAAATTTATTAAAATATATTAGATGGTGACACTTACCATCATAATAAATCTAGCTTTTTAAGTGGTTACAAAATGTCCAAAATGTTCTTCTATATTAAAAAATGGAAAATGACACAAGGCATGATCCTATGTACTTACATTTTAAATTAACCATTGGATGATGGTTAATGAGTTATTTCATTTTTGATAGGTTATGAAAACTTTCATCCCTATATATATATATATATATATATATATATATATATATATATATATACACTAGTCGGAACCCGTGCGATGCGGCGACGACAACAACAACAATATACGATACAATGTTAGTTTGTTGTTAATATATCAATGTCCTCAAGATATAGATAGTGCTCTAAATTTTTCTTTTTTTTTGTAAAATCGGTGTGGTCTATCTATGTCATGAACATGAAACAAAAATATATAAACACAATGATAGTAGAAAATAAAAAACCAACCACAAAAATAACTAAAATTGGTTAGAACATACAAGTTTAAAGTTAAAAATTAACATGTCAACCACATGGTTCAAGCACATGTGTTCAAAACGTGTCAAAATATTCCATTTTTTTATTCATTTAAGTCAAAACATGTTCCTAACTTATGTAAGAGAAATGAGTAATTCAATACTTTATAAATGTATAGTATAATTTTTAAAAGGAAAACAGTAGCAAACAATGAATTAGCTAACAATTTGTGTGAGTTTAGAGAATAAATTAACAAACAATTTAGTAAATACAAATTAATTACCAAATTGTTGGCTGACTATGTGCAAAAGAAAAAGTAACACGCTCCAATTTGCATCAACTGATTATAACAATAAAGAAAGCATGTAACG